>JMSH01000126.1:0-48573 GCA_000712465.1 Huntiella moniliformis | reverse complement strand
AGCCATACCCCCGATCCGCAACTCAGACGCCCCGACTACAATCTGCGCTATCCGTCCGATCGCGCGATCCCGGCGCATCCCCCGCTAGTCACCTATCCATCCGGGACTCTACCGCGCCGGTCCGCCGCGTGACAATTTCCTCGCCAACTCACTCACCAGCTCCCAAACGACAAGGTTCCACGGCTGTCACGCGGAAAACTAGAAAGTTTGCAGACTCCCGATCTCCACTGCACAGACTTGAACTGACTTTGGATAGTTTGACGAAAGAAGAGAAGCGCGCGCGCATGGAAGAGGCAGAGCGGCGCGCGCGAGAACGGTCCAATTTGGAGATTGATAAGATTGGATTGGCGGCAAGTGGCGTGCAGAGTGGCGTGCAGAGCAGTGAGATGGCGGGGTCGAGAGTTGTTACCGTTGGAGGTGTGCCGAGTCCAATTTCGACGACTCCGCAGGGTACGCCGACTGTGGTGAGAAGCTTGGCGAAGGAGATGGAGATGGATAGACAGGGTGGAATGAGGAGACAGGCGTCGCAGCATAGTCAGTTTGTCGAGGAACAGAAACCGCGGGCGACACCGCCAGTGGCCGAGTCCAATGGACGGAGACGGCCTTCTATTCATGGGGATTTGGTTATTCCTGAGGGGGTCAGACAGGTTGCTACTTTGAGCGGCCCTGCTAGATCTTCAAGTCTTCATCATCGCAAAGTCAGTGGGCAATCTGACCGACCTGTTGAGCGGCCTAACTCCCGGATGTCCAGCATGAAATCGCCCGAACCAGCCGAATCCATTGCCCCCGAGAGTGCTTATGGAGTTATCCGTGACGTCCAACAGGAGCCACAACCTATGGAATTCCCCGGGTACGATGACGGGTCATATCTGCCACCAATTGACGCCCCGTTAGTCCCTGATCCAATCTTGATGAATCCGCATCAACCGCCTCTTCCACCTCGTCGATCCTCATCGTTCAGTTTCTCTCTTAGTCGCCGGAACAGTAACAAATTGCAAAAAGACCCGCCTAACGACCCGTTCTACAGGCTTCGTCTTGAGGCAGAGAAACATGAAGCTGCCAAGGCGGCTGCCATCGCTAGTGCATCGCAAGAGGCACAAGCTCAGAGTCTTCAACAATCAGAGGATGCTCTTGCTAGAGAATTGAATATTCCACCTGCTGTACCGGTACATACATCTCCCGCCTTCGATAAACATAGTCCTGAGTCGATGCCTCCCGAGGACCCCGAGGTCGACGAGATCATGACACAACTTGAAGCCGCAGGATACCAATCCGATGATTCCGCCAACTATGCCGTACGAAGTGTCGTCCGCCAACGCCAGGAAGATTCTTCTCGGGACGACCCTAAGCACCGTGTCGCAAACATGTTCTATGCACAGGGCGAAACCCTCCAGCCCGGGGATGGCCTGTACCTTCGTCCCCGTTATCTCGACGAATGGCGCAAGGGGACCGTCGGGACTCTCTCTGGTGCTTTGCTTGATTTGACTACAACTCATGAACAAGAACAGGCCAAGGCGCGGAAAAAGACCGAAAAGCGTGAGAAGAAGGAGGATGTATCTGCTGGGAAGGCATGGTGGGAAGATCCTGCTAAGACTACAGCACCGGTGATTACCACGCCGGCGGGATCGGTGTTAGAGAAGCAGGGTGATGACGCTTCTTTGAGAACGGAAGCGACGCGGAGACGGGGAAGTTTAAGTTCCCGGCCGAGGAAGGCGGAGGCGTTTGATGGAGAATACGTTGATAGAAAGGATGGTGAGTACTCTTGTTGCTAGGTGGTTGAGTACATTACTAACTAGATTATAGCTCCGACTAAGTTCCGCCCTCAGTTGTACCTGAGATGCGGTCCTCTTCTTCGGTATACGGGTATTCGCAAGGAGAGACTCCCCAACCGGCTCCGGAATTCACCTGGCGTTACACAGACGAGTCAACCGCGAGACCGTGAGTTCTGGAGGGGTACTGTGATGATTATCACCCAGGACACGGAGTCCTCGTATGAGATTGCGCCTACGCTCCGGTTATTCCTCCAGCCTATTGAATTGTTCCAGCCCGCAGATGAAGACCCCGAACGGAAGGGCCCGTACAACAGGGTCGACCCCATTGCTGCGCATCCGAAAGTGGGGAGAAGGGGCGAGACGTTATATGTCCGGCCGGTTTCGCAGGTGGACAGCGCCAAGGATTTATCCAGAGATGAGACGGAGTTTGGGTTGTACGAGACAAGCCGGACGCTGAGAGATGGCGCCGAGGGAATCACTGAGATCCCGGGATCTTTCCACGCGCGTAGGAAAGCAGTGGAAGTCGATGGCGAGAGTCTCGGGAAATACAAGGAAGTCCGTGGGTTCAGATTACACGCCGAGCGGGGTGTGACGTTTTGGCGGTTCAACATTGAAGTGGAGTTGACCGACATTGAACAACGAGTCGCGTATAGGATTAACCGTGGCCCAGCCATGGGCTTCTGGGTTCCGAAGAAGGGCGCAGCTATGAACGTCATGTTCTACTCGTGCAACGGATTTAGTGCGACCGTCAAAACCGACGACTTTTGTGGGCCGGATCCTATGTGGAGAGATGTCCTTTGTGAGCATCAGAGCAGGCCGTTCCATGTGATGATTGGAGGTGGTGACCAGCTCTATTGTGATTCTGTCTCGAAAGAGACGGAGTTGTTCAAGGAGTGGTTGGCCATGAAGAATCCTTTGGAGAAACACAATGCGCCGTTTAGCAGGGAGATGCAGGATGAGTTGGAGAGGTATTATCTGGAGAGATACTGTATGTGGTATTCCCAGGGGTTATTCAGTCTTGCCGGAGCGCAGATTCCTATGGTTAATATGTTGGATGACCATGACATTATTGATGGATATGGAAGTTATCCTAACCATGCGATGAGGTCTCCGGTGTTCAGAGGGCTGGGTGCCGTCGCTTTTAAGTATTATATGCTTTTCCAGCATCAGAGTATCCCCGATGAAACGGAGGAGACGGAACCAAGTTGGATTATGGGAAGCCAGGTGGGCCCGTATATCGAGGAGAAGTCACGTTCTTTATTGGTTGACTTGGGCTCTGACGTTGCGTTACTGGCGATTGATGGACGTACTGAACGGACTGAATTCGATGTTGTCTCTGAGGATACCTGGGAGCGTATAATGGATAGATGCTACCGGGATGTCAAATCTGGACAAGTCAAACATTTACTCGTTCTCTTGGGCGTGCCAATTGCATATCCCCGGATGGTCTGGTTAGAAAACCTACTCACCTCCCGTCTCATGGATCCCGTCAAGGCGCTTGGTCGGACGAAGAAGTTTGCTTCTCTGCTGAACAAGATTGACGGGGGTGTCGAGGTTCTCGATGACCTCAACGACCATTGGACAGCCAAGAACCATAAGTCTGAGAGAAGAGAAGTCATTGAGCAGCTCCAGGATATTGCCATGATCAAGTCTGTTCGCGTGACGATTCTCTCGGGTGACGTCCATCTCGGCGGTATCGGCCAGTTCTACTCAAACCCCAAGTATAAGATCGCCAAACACCGCGATTTTAGATACATGGCCAACGTCATTTCTTCTGCCATAGCTAATGCGCCGCCTCCGGGGTTACTTGCCGATGTACTGAACAAGAGGAATAAGGTGCACCATTTCGATAAGGATACAGATGAGAGTATGATGCCTGTGTTCATCAAAGATGTTGATGGGACACCGAGGAATAATAAGTGTCTTTTGCCCAGGCGGAATTGGTGTTCTATCAGGCCTTGGGTACCGGGGTACACGCCTGTTCCGACGCCAGTCCCCACACCAGTCGCACAGGCCCAGGCGGAACCGGCACGGAAGGGGAGTATCATGCGCCGACTGAGTAACGCGATGCCGTATCGGAGGAAGTCAGTTTCGGTAACGGATGTTAGTCGGGACGTGTCAGATGAGCGGAATACGGATTCCCCTGTTGTGGGACATCCCGGTCGTGGTCAGAAAGACGGTGTGTCAAGACCGCCAATTACAACTGTTGGTCGGGCAGGTGGGATGTTTAGAAGTCTCTCACAGCGTGGTCGTAAGGAGGCAGTGCCTGGGCCAGTCGGGGTAGTCGAGAAGCCCAAGAGAAGCCTCTCGTTAAGTCGGATGTTGGGGCTTTCTGGACGGAAAAAGAGGGTTGTTGATGAGGAGTTTTCCGATGGGAGTTATACGGGAGATGAAGAGAGTTGGGATGACGAGCCGGAACGGCGAGGGATACCAGAGAGAGCGTTGCCTGAGAGGGGATTGACTGAAGGGGCGTTGAAGAAACAGGATGGTCCATCGGGTTATTCGGATGCTTTGGCTCAAACGGGGCCGTCGCTTTTGGGCGGTAATGTTAGTGAGGCTGGTGATTATGGACGGGAGACGGCGTATTCCAGAGCGGATACTCGGGATTACTCGAGAGCCGAAACGAGAGATTACTCGCGGGCGGACATCAGGGATTATTCGAGAGCAGAGTCGCATGTTTATTCTGACGATGGGTATTCTCGGCCAGACACAAGGGCGTATTCCCGTTCCGGATATTCTCAAGCAGCCACATCAATGGCGCCACCGTCGTCTTATCGAAACGTCCACGCGGGGTCTTCAGATATCTCTGAGATTCCCCAGCGTAGAGCCCCCCGGTATGCCGAACGCTCATCTAGCCCGTTAATCCAGGAATACGATAGACGGGGACGAGACGATTACGATTCGTCGGGTAGTTCTCCGCCCCCACAGAGAACTCGTGGAGGCCGGACGAATCCTGCCCCTCCTAGTATGTATACTAACACTGTCGGGCCATATGACGAATACGACGAATCTGATGACGGGCGACCGCCGAGTTCGAGGGTTAGAGGGATGAGAGGAGGAATGAGTGAGGGGTCTGTCGCGTCGATGGAGTTTTCACCGGGTGATGAAGAGGCTTTTACCGTTGAACGGCCGGCGCCGCCGAGAATTAAGCGGAGTCCGACGACGATGACGGCGGCGCAGAAGAAGAACGTCGAGGCGTTTGAAGTGGATCTGGAAGGAGCACTAGAAGTATGTCTCCATATGGAGGTGGATCAGCGGGATCCGTCTGGAGGCACGGTGGGTTACCGGGTTTTAGTCCCGAGATTGTGGGTTTCGGAGGAGGAAGAGGACCGCGATGAAGAGAAAGGGGGTTGGAGAAGATTTGTCAGTTTTAGACGAAAGAGAGAGGAACGTGAAGTTCGTGAGGTCAGGGACGACTACAGAGAAGACGAAGAGGAAGAAGAACGTCACGATGATGAGGAAGACGGACGGTACTATGAACGGGGTTAATAATGAGGATGGCTATAGTCTATTGACTATTTAGAAAGTGTAAATAGGGATAGTTTCTCAACTAATCAACTACATCGTAACTATATATACCCCCCTTCCCAACTTAACCCGTGACCATGACCATGACCATGCCCTTGGCTTCCACCATGTGGCATCCCCCTCCTCGAGCCGACAGAACTCGTCGCAGTCGCCTTCTTCTCTTTCTTTGCCCAACGGAGACCACAGGCGTTACATAGTGACTTCGGGCCATGGGGACCTTTTCTCCACTCGGGAGATTCATTGCGACCTGACAGGTTAGTTTGGATCAAAAGAATACAAGTAAAGTACGTACGGCAGAAGGAACAACAGTAGGTTTCTCCAGCCTTGTTCCGTTTCTTTTTGTCGTTTTGTGGCGTTTTGTATACCGGTGGTCTCAGAGTTCCTTGGGCTAGACCGTGAGATAGCGAGGATGATCGTTCGCCGGTTGTGTATGAGAGGCCGGTTAGATGGGTTATTAGCTCGGGAATATCTAGATGTGTTAGTTAATAATCACAGGTTAGAACGAAATGTCTTACCGTTCGTACTACGCGGGAAACTTGAAAACGTGCCAGAAACCCCGTCACTACTCAAATCGAACAATTCCCCGGTAGATCCCTTCCTGCCCAGAAAGGCCTGTAACTCGTCATTCTCCTGCTTGATGACCATGAAGTCTTCTAGCCCGGTGATATCCCCGCCGGGGCGGATGGGGATCCCAGACATTTGAAGAACCGGTCCGACTTCCGAGTCGGCGAATCGGGGAGTCCACGTGGTTGAGGCACAGAGATGTCGCGCGGTGGCTAATGTCTCGGGGTAGCTGGTTATATGTCTCAGCCCTGAGAACTCGAAGGTAGGGAAAGACCCATTTTGTGCGCGGAGGCGGATGTATACTTTGAGAGAAAGATGTGCCGTGAAGGTTGTATGTATTTCAGACTCGAAAGTGGATAGATCGTCCGGGTGGATTATCTCCGTCAAATTGGTGGTTAAAAGACTAGCGGCGGGATACCCTAGGAACTGGCAAACATTAGGTGTCACAGAGATGACTTCAAGGAGCGGCGTCAATGTGATTTCTAAGCATGGAAGGGCAGTTAGGAGTGACGGAATGAAGTCTTTCCGAGGAAGATAGTGTGATATCGCTGTAGGAGGGGGGTTCGGACGTGGAGCAAACGGATATGTCGGAGGGTACAGAGGGTAGTATTCCATAGGATAGGGTTGAGAGAAGTACGGGTCTTGTGGAAGAGACACTGAAGACATCGGTCGCATGGGATAGAATGAACTAGTGGACGGATCGGGAGGGTCGGGTTGGGACATTGGAATTGATTTTTTTTATATAAAGATAGAAGAAAAGAAACGAACAAAAACAAAATACCACCGTAATAGAATGAAGAAAGAGGATACAGAGAGAAATACCGAGAAACAATGTAATTCTACCTTCCAGTATATATACCCAACGGCTATCCGTAACCCATCCGTAACCAACGGAAACCCACGGAAACCCACGGAACCTCAAATTCCACAAGACCCCATCCCGTGACAAGATACCCGTCCATCCGTCCATCCCATCCATACCCGTCTCCGCATCGGTTTCTCTTTTCCCAGTCGGCATTACCAACAACAGGCCCGTCATCCATCTATTCATAGCCCCCTCACGCCCCGCAACACAAACACAGAGAAGCCCTCGTACTTGGATAAAACCCGTGGACGCGTCTTCCCAAGATGGGGTTCTGTGACCGGCCGACCTGTCCAGGCAGACAGACGGAAAAGAGAATCTTAGCCACCTGATGGACGTGTAACATGCATCAGAGACATGCAGAAGGTAGCTAGCCGTGGCCCTACGATTCGTGAACAAAAGGTCCTCTGACGGGGTGGATGACTTGGGATGAAGAGGGGATGACTGGTGTATGTTGTGACGGGGTACCAAAAACGACATGTCCCCCTCAAAAAATCGAAACAAACCAGTTTAGGGGGGTCTTGGAACCGGTGTATGGGGAGTAACTTGTCGGCTCCGAACAGACAAAAGAGCACACGGGTGTCATGCTTACTTTAGTCTAAGCCTCTTCGCTCTCGGTTTGTTCAATATTGTAGATACGGCTTGTGGCCAGATAGCCTTGTGTACAGAATACTTCCCTCTCGTGACTTGTATTTCGAGGCAGTGACAAGTTGAGGAGGGACTCATCTTGGTTGTACGAGATGATGTTTGGTGGGCTTGTAACACGGGACATATTAGGGTTCAGGGTCATGTGATATCGTGAGGGGGTTAGGGTTTTTAGAGGGTAGATAGAACTATAGACGCGTTAATGGAGGTTTTTGGAGACTAAGAGGTGATAGTCAAGACAAAGAAAACAAAATGTCGAAAATTGATAAATTATCTATTCAGGGGATTCGGTCGTTTGGAACGGCGACGAGAGAGACGATTCAGTTTAATACGCCTCTGACGTTGATTGTGGGACAGAATGGATGTGGTAAAACGACTATTATTGAGTGTTTGAAGTATGCTACTACGGGGGAATTGCCTCCGAATTCCAAGGGAGGGGCTTTTATACATGATCCTGAGGTGAGTTTTTGAGGCTTGTGAAATTCATTTATACTGACAAATAGTAGTTGGCACAATCAAAAGAGGTGTTAGCTCAGGTCAAGTTGTCGTTTAGTTCGGCGAGTGGGTCGAAATATGTGGTTAGTAGGAATTTACAATTAACCGTAAAGAAGACGACTCGGTCAATGAAGACACTTGAGGGAAGTTTATTGGTAAGTCAGAATGGACAGCGCTCTGTGATTTCCACAAGAGTAGCACAATTGGATGAGGCTATCCCGATGTATTTGGGTGTATCCCCAGCAGTGTTAGACTCGGTGATTTTTTGTCATCAGGATGAATCACTTTGGCCGTTATCCGAACCAGCGGCACTCAAGAAGAAATTCGACGAGATTTTTGAGGCGCAGAAATATACCAAGGCGATTGATAATTTAAAGACGCTACGGAAGAAGAAGGGGGAGGATCTCCGGGTTCTTAAAGAGCGAGAAGAACATGAACGCGCGAATAAAGTTGCAGCAGAGAGAACTGAGAATGAGGCGCGAGACTTACAAGCGGCGATTGAAGAGGATCGAGTAAAGGCAATGGCCATAGTCAAGGAACTTGCGGAGACTCAAGAAATGGTTAGAGAGTTGAGAAGTCAGGCGGCTGCACTGTTGACGGGGGTTTATGACTTGCAGAATAAACGAAGACAGTTGGCGGATAACTCGCGGAGTGCGGCGGAATTGAAGAGTACCATTGAGGTTTTGGAGGCGTCGACGGAGGATTTGGAAAGGATGATGACGGGCTATGAAGAGAGATTGAGAGGGTTTGATAGGGTTGAAGAGGGTCTTGAGAAGGGCTTGAGGAAGATGAGAGGGGAAATGGATAACTTGAGAATGGAGCAAGCGGGAAAGTTCTCGTTAAAGGGACGGTTATTATCTGACAAGGATAAATTCGAGAAGTCGGTGGATGCTCGAATGAAGATCATCAAGGAAGCCGCAGGAAGGTTTGGATTTGAAGGGATTGTTGATGAAGAAGTTAGTGAGAGCCAGGTTGTGGGATTTTGTACGTGGATCGGGGAAATTCATGGGGTCAAGAAACGGGAAGTGGAGTCTGTTAAGGCGGTGGTTTATGGGGAGATTGACGAGGCGAGAATGGCTATTAGTGCCTTGGAACAGAGGAAGGCTTCGTTGGAGCAAGGACGACAGGCGGCGAGAGTGCAGATTGATCGGTGGGAAGTCCAAAGTGCGGCGCTTTTCAGAAGGTTACGGGATGTACAGGGTGATGAAGGGGATATCCCGGTGTTGGAAAGAAAACTCGAAGAGGCCGAGGAGGAAGTTGAGACGGCGAGGAATAAGCTTAACGAAGGGGACTTTGATGGGAGAATTTCAAGAGAGAGGGAGGTTTACGGAAAGTTGGCAGCTGAGAATACTGTTCTTGGGACAGAGTTGGCGGAGAGCTCGCTGTTGGCGGAACAGAGAGCTCAGTTGACTATCCGGAAGGGAGAAATCTTTCATAAGAAGAAGGGGCTTGCGTCGTTGGCGAATACCTGGGGGGAGAAGTTGACTGGTGCCTTGGGAGAATGGACGGTTGAAACTGTTGAAGAGGTGTATTCTAAGGTTTTAACGGGTCAAGAAGGGAAAGTTGCGGAGGCGGCGAAGGTTAGAGAGGAGGTTGTAGGGAGATGTACCAAGGTGGAGGTCTCATTGAGATCTGCTAGGGGAGCTTTGAGTACCGCTTTGGGGAGTAGCGAGGGTGCAGAGAAGAAGGTGGTGGGGTATCTGAAGACTGTTAATCCGGAGAGTACGGGGATCAGAGATTTCCCGGGGGAGTTACAACATCACGAGGAGAAGGTGGAAGATTGTAAAGCCGAGATTGGTCTGTGGGATGCACTGGCAAAGTACTACGGCCAGTGTTCTAGATATCTTGCAACAAAGAACAGTTGTAAGATGTGTGAACGACCTTTCGATGCTGCCGAAACTGCGGCGAGGGCGAGGATGGAGAAGAAGATTAGGGATAAGTTGAATCCCAAAGAGAAGGAAGAGAGTGAAGCGGAACTTATCGAGGCAGCGGGATTCTTGACCGGTTTGAGAGGGGTGAGAGTTGATTATGAGACTTGGGAACGCCTCCAGGGGGAGATTCCGGGCTTAAAGAAGGAAGTTGAACGGCTAGAAGGGGAGTTGGAAACTGTTGAAGAGGAAAGACTCGAGGCGGAAGTTAAAGTTGCAGAGGAAGAAGAGGGGCTCAAATCGTTGAGAGGCTTGGGAAAAGCGGTGTCGGGAATTTCTCAGGTGGTTAGGGAGATTGACGAGGGAACGAAGCAGGTTGAGAAGATTGATAAGGCTGCTGGTGCGGAGGATAGAAGAGGGACCGAGGAGATTATTGAGGCTAGAGGGGTCTGTGAAGCGGGAATGAAGGCGGCGAAGAAGAGGGAAGATGACCTGGTCAGTGAGAAACAGAAGTGTATTGGGGACTTGGCGAGTTTGGAAATGGGGGTTAGGGATGTTCGAGCACGACTTGTGGAGATGAGGGGTATCATTGAGCGGAGAGGTGAACTCGAGAGACAAATGAGAGCCTTGAAGGAGGATATCACCACCCAGAAAAAGGTGATTGAAGAGGCCGAGGCGGAGTTGGAAGTCTTGGAAGTGAAGATTGTCGAAGCCGGCGAAACAAGAGACGAAGTAGTCCGGAAAGGACGGGCGCGGGAACGAAAAGCCGAGGAGGAGTTGGAAGGGGTCGTCAGTGTTGTTAACGCTCTCAGGCCGGTAGAAGCGGAGATTAAACGATACATCTCCGAAGACGGCGCTGGCGCGTTAAACGGGTGTCTACACACTTTAGCCCAGTTGGAACAACGCATCCTTGAGGGGGAGAAGAATATCTCGGTGGATGTCATCAAATGTGAATCCGTCAAAAGTGACCGTGTCAATTCCGATCAGGTACGCAAGAACATTGCGGATAATTTGAGATATCGGGCTGTCCTTTCCCAACTAGATTCTCTCAAGGAGGATATCATAGCACTTGAAGAACAAGGCGCTAGTACCCAACATGGCGACTTGGAAGCTGCTGCTGAGGCTGAAGAGAAGAAGGCTGCACTGTTGATTGCCGAGAAGGGCGCAATTATGGGGAGTATGAAGACGCGAGATGCCGAACTTACCCGGAAATTGGAACTCTGGGAACTCGAATATAAACATGCTTCTACAAAGCACCGCGAAGCCCGTATCAAAGTCGAAACAACAAAGGCCGCCATTGAAGATCTTGGTCGCTATGGGGATGCCCTTGATAAGGCTATTATGCAGTATCATGCTCTTAAGATGCGACAGGTCAATGAGACGGCATTGGACTTGTGGAAGGCGACATATCGTGGCGATGATATTGATTATATCCTTGTGCGGTCCGACGCGGAAAGTGCCACGGGGAAGAGAAGTTATAACTACCGAGTCACCATGTCTAAACACGGCACGGAAATGGACATGCGTGGCCGGTGTTCCGCGGGTCAAAAGGTGTTAGCATCGATTATCATACGTCTTGCCTTGGCAGAGTCATTTGGTGTTAACTGTGGTATCATCGCTCTTGATGAGCCTACAACGAATTTAGACGCTGATAATGCGAGGGCGTTAGCGGGGAGTTTACACGATTTAATTGGGGAAAGACAAGGGCAAAGAAACTTCCAGATTGTGGTGATTACCCATGACGAAGAGTTTTTGAAAAGTATGCGGTGTGGAGAATTTAGTGATGTATTTTATCGGGTCAAGAGGGATGGGAGGGGTCGAAGTGTTATTTTGAGAGAAAGTATTTTGGATGTTCTTTGAGAGGTGAAAGAAGAAAGAAGATATCATAGTCAAAGAGACAAATGTGAATATAAATATGGGAGAATATCTCTGCCAGTTTCAAGAAGAGAGTTGCTCGGTATGCTTTGTTGATCGAAGGCCAATACAGCTACATTCTTTTCGTCTTGCTTCTTTTTTTCTTGACATTTCCTGCCCGGTGCAGTTTTCACAATCAAAATGGCTATCGCTCTTCGTACCCTGATTCCCATTATCATCCTGCCCATTCTTTCTTTATTCCTCCTCACTGCCCTTTCAATCTTTTGTTATCATGTCTACTTAACCCACGTTAACGTTGCCGATCCATCTCCCCAGCCCCGTGCCCGTCCAGTTTTTCACATTTTCGATGAGGTTTACAGTCCCCCAACGGATCTCGAACTAGACGACTTTGGGAACCTAGTTGAGGAGGAGCTACCACCGTATGTGCAGTCTCCGCCATATGAGTTGCCACCTTCGTACCCTGTTGATGACATCATGGAGGTTATCCAAGGGATCGACGATATCCGCCGGGAATTTGGCGCCGAAGCTCTCCCTATGACGGTTCTTCCCGAGGAACTTCGGGCTATGGCCCGTGGAGCTATCATCCCTGCCCGCACCGACCCACAGGACATCTTCGAAGATGTCGACCTGGGTGAACAACCGGCCATCAACTCCATTTTGGAGCGCCGCCAAAGTAGTTACTTTACCGGCTGGCGCGAACATCTGGAGGCTGTACCTGAGTTATTTGGCTTACCTAGAGGATTCCGTGCGACAAGTGACGATGTAGATGAAGAGGCACAAAATGACGGGACTTCTGATGAAGATACCAGCACAGACGAGGATGACGGAGAAAATGTCCCACCACAGATCGTCTAAGGGCTTTGTTATAAAATAGATAGATTCAGCGCTGGCGCTTTTTATAGATTCTTTGACCAACTTTAGTCTTTGTCACACTGTCGTTCCATTGTCGCACATGCCGGACTGGGGTGTTGAAGATATATCCCTGTCAGATATCTTATCTTATCTTATCAGACGAGTATTTTAGAAAATTTCGGGATGCGGCGAAGCTAGTAGCTTAACCTTCACCCCACATCGACAAAATGGAGAAACAAGACGTTATAGATGAGCCTACGGCTAAGAGAGTGAAGACTGATACTTCCGATGGCGATGCGGTCCCCCAGTTTGCGCCCGTCCCGGAGAGCACCCCTGCTGATGTCCCCGCCGCCACTGAGGACAAAACCGCGCATGTGAACGGTCGTCGCCAAGACGCTCGTGACAGCGCAATTGCCCCCATCAAGGCGGAGTAAGTCACTCGCATCCCCTTGTGGATCTTCTGCTAACAAATTCAGATTCCTCCTTACCGGCGAAGAAGCCGCCCGGTCCCGTCTCGCCCCTCTCGACTACGAAGCCTACGAATCCCGCACCGACGAAACCCCCGCTAAATCCTCCAAAGACAAGCGCAAGAAGAACACCGGCCAGAACAACGACCGGTTCTTTGGCGCCACGGGTGATCTTTTCCCGCTTTGTAATACCCGGGCTTTCACCGCTGAGTTCTCGCCGAGAGAATGTTCCTTTGGAGAGAAGTGTAAGAGGGAACATGACCTGCGCAAGTACCTTGGGGCCAACAAGCGCGATAAGCTTCCTGCGTTTGGTGGGGAGTGTCCTATTTTGGCGGAGTATGGTGTCTGTTCGAGTGGGTGGAAGTGTCGGTTTGTTGACAGTCATTCGCGCGAGGAGGACCGTGAAGATGGGAAGAAGGAACTTATTTTGCTCCGGAGGGATCCTGCCTCTACGGACCCCGCGGCGCCTTTAGTCCCCGTCACTGCTGAGGAAGCCGCCACGATGCAAGATGTCCGTGGCAACGTCATCAACGTTGTCCCCGCGCAAGCCAAAATCGATCTTTCCCGCCGTCGCGTCCCCATGGATGATGTTGAGAAATACGTCAAATGGTTGGATAACGAGGGTCGTCTGAACAATGAATACCAGAATCGTCGGAAAAAGGAGGATCCTGCGGAGGTCCAGAAGGACTTGTCTGCGCAGTATGTCGAGCCGCCAATGTTCCCTTCGGAGAAGCGGAGACTCTACTTTGGCGCTGAGACCCCGACTGTTGCCCCATTGACGACCCAGGGAAATCTCCCTTTCAGACGACTTGCTGTTGAGTTGGGCGCGCAGTTTACATATTCCGAAATGGCCCTTTCTAGACCTCTTGTGCAGGGTGTCAAGGCCGACTGGACACTCATGCGCGCTCACACCACCGAAGGCGCCCCACCTACTGTCCGCAGCGACATCCGGAATATCGTTTTCGACTACGACAACGCGCGCGACAGCCGCTTCGGTGCCCAGATCAGCGGAAACGCCCCGTGGCAGGTAATCAAAGCCTCCTTCGCCCTAAACCGCTTCTGTGAACGCCTCCGTGTCATTGATCTCAACTGCGGATGCCCTGTGGATTCCCAGTACCAGGCTGGCTGTGGCGCTGCGTTACTTGAGGCCCCGGCGAAGATTGAACGGATGATTCGCGGTATGAATACCGTGTCGGGAGAAATTCCTATTTCGGTGAAGATTAGAACGGGTGTTAAATCGGGTAAGCCTACTGCGCCGGCTATTCTTTCTAGAATGGCGTTTGGTGGTGACGAGCACAGAGAGAGACTTGGTGCGCCGGGTGCTGCGGCTGTTACGCTGCATGGACGTTCGCGCGAGCAGAGATACTTGAAGAAGGCGGATTGGGAGTATATTGCTGAGTGTGGAGAGATCGTCCAGGGGTATAATGCCGAGAGAGACGCATTGACGGACACCATTCGGGAGCCGGAGGAGAGAACACTCCCCAACGGTGGTAAGCTGTACTTCCTGGGTAACGGAGACTGCTACTCGCATGAAGACTACACAGCCCACATTGAAAAGGGCAACGTCGACTCCGTCATGATCGGTCGCGGTGCCCTCATCAAGCCATGGCTCTTCGAGGAGATCCAGTCCAAGCAATACCTCGATAAATCCGCCACAGAACGTCTCGGATACATCGAGAAATTCGTCCGGTACGGTCTCGACGCATGGGGTGCTGATGAGCACGGTGTGAACTATACCCGTCGTTTCCTCCTCGAGTGGCTCAGTTTCACACAGAGATATATCCCCGTGGGCTTGCTCGAGAGATTGCCACCCAGCTTGAATGACCGGCCGCCGCCGTTCAAGGGCCGTAATGAGCTGGAGACGTTATTGGCGAGTGGGGACTCGAGAGATTGGCTTAAGATTAGTGAGATGTTCCTGGGGAAGGCACCGGAGGGGTTCCGGTTTGTGCCGAAGCATAAGAGTCATGCGTATGAAGTAGAGGGGTGAATGGGTTAACGCAAAGAAAAAATGTACATAGTCTTGTAAAATCTACACAACTTTCAGTTTCAGTATTTGTTTTATTATATCTATCGAGTGAATCTCACCAGTTAAAAAAATCTACCCGCCTCCCAAAAGATTGCTCACTACCAGGGTCGAACTGGCGACCTTCGCATTACTTAATATTCGGGTGGAATATTAGTACGACGCTCTAACCAACTGAGCTAAGCGAGCGTTCTTGTTGTGAGCTGGTAGCGCAATTGCGGTTCACAAAGAAGGCAAGCTGTAGGGTTAAGAGGGTTACACGGTCGTTTGATGATCCGAAGTGGCGCTGAGGGCTTGATGTGGGTGAGGCTGCAGAGTCCTTTGAAGTATCACAAAGCACGCTGACGCCTTTGTATCAGTGAGGACAAGTAAAGCGACTTTGTTGTTTGTTTCCTTCTTTTTTGGTTGTATTGGCTAAGGATCGGGCTTCTTTGTATCTGCCTTGGGGTGTCTTTCATGTTTGGTTTCATGGGATGTTAGGTCAATATTGAGCTTTCATTTGGTTTTTTATTGTTCATTACGCTGCTTTGAAGAAGGCAGTTTGTCTTTGTGTCTTCAACAGTTATAGGGCTTTGTTCGGATAGGCATATTCGTTGGGAACATGTTTGGCTGTAGGAATGGAAGCATGGTGTGCACATGGGATGTTGGAAGGAACATGGTTCACGTCTCACTGGCGGTCTTGGTAGTAGGTTATCAAACACGACTACTGACATAAAAACGGGGTGTTTGTTGAACCCATAATCGAGTGATAGGAATATTCATGTTGTTGGGGCATGTGTTCTTGCCATCTTGGGTTGATGTTTCTGTGCCAGAAATGCCCAAGTGTGCGGTGCGTCTACCTTTAGACACGCCAATTGGTTGTATAGGCATACAAAGATTAACCGATTTTGGGGTACAAGTGAAACCTCTTGCATTTGAATAGTAATTATACGAGTTTGAAAGTAAACATATACTATGGTACTACATACGAGTGCCTTGTAAGGCTAAGTATTGCGTAGTGGCAACAAGGTTCTAATGATCGTGGTGCCTGCCTGTTCATAAAAACGTAATATCTACAGGATTAACATTCACGTGGGATCTTGCCTAGACTCATGTTGTTGATAACTAAAACATCTTGGATTGAATCCCGCCGTAAGCTTTTCATTACTTTGTTATCACTGTTCATCATCGAACCGCCAAAATCATCAAAATGCCCGACGATCCTATCGAATACGGCGCTGACCTGAAAAAGGCCTTGAAAATACTTCGTCTCGACTTCAGATCTTTATGCCCCGGACTCCCCGTGCAAGCAACAGAGGAAAATCTGGAGACACTCTCGAAAGATGGTATTAAAACTGATCTGCCCTTTTTCATCACAGCGCTAACATCTGTAACAGATCTCCAGGAGTTGTACCTGCGCTTTTTTTGCTTAATCCAGCACTTCATGGATAAGTACCCCCCAAATTTGCACAGAGACTATCTACTCGATGGCCTCGGTCTCGTAATTCAACCAGGCAATTGTCATGTTTTCAAAAGAGTCCTGTTATACGGCTTGTCTCGTGACGTAAAAACAGATGCATTCTGGAGAGAAGCAATCCACGCCGCCAAGGTATTCTACCATGGCAGCCGTCCGAATGGAACGGCAATCGCTGCAGACTATACGCCGAACGAGCCTAGACACTATGACCACATCAGACAGTACAAAAAGGTCTGTGACGCAATGCGTTATATTGCACTGGATCTTCCTACCTTCCACGACAAGTTCTTCGGTGAATATGATCAGCTTGCCGATGAAGTCTTCAACGTTTTAGTCAGGGCTGAACAGCCGCTGTTTCGTTACAAGTGGCGTGACATTCCAGAATTTAATGCCAAAGACCCGACGAACTACAATCGCCGCGCACAACAACTGACTAGTACTGTTAGTGGGATCGCCTCAGTGATTCAACAGCTATACCCAAACCTGGAGATTCAGCAGCACTTGACGTTTGCTACTTTTCCTGAAAAGTTCGACGCGCTTATCAAACCCATGCAATTAAGCTTCCAGGAGGACCCTTCTATTGTCCGCCCCGATTTCTGGGTAGCCGAGAACATGAAGCGCTCTAGAGTGTTATGTGATGCTAGCTATCCGGCCGAGTCAGATATAGCTTCTCTTTGCCATCTTGGTGTTTACGCAACGTATGTTTTGAACGTGAGAGAGAAACAAAGATTTATCTTGGGGTTCAGCCTATGTGGGAACAAAATGCGGACGACGTTGATTGATTCATTGGGTTGTCTGGCGTCTACCCGGTTTGACATCCACGAAGACCCTCGCCGGTTCATTGCTGTGATGGCGGGGTTTCTCCTGAAGAATCGTACAGAGTTGGGCGGTGACCCCTTTGTCCTAGGGGAACGAGCCAAGATACAAAGCATTTCGCTTCAAGATGGAAAAAAGGTGTATGAAAACGGGAGGGCAAGGGGTCAACTTCCCATGATGCAGATTGGAACACACTGCGAGTGGGAAGCACACCCCCTGTGGCAGCCTGTCGAAGTAGTTGTTATCAAGGACGATTGGTGGCCACCGGAAAAGATCACAGAGGCAGAGTTTCTCGTCAAGCTTTCCACGGTCAATCCACCCATTGAGAATTTGCCCCGGTATGTGTACCATGAAACCCCAATCATTGACGGCCAGCCCGATGATACTCGGCATATCAGGCGGGGAATTGATATTACGGAGGGGAAGATAATCACTGTGGGGGACGGTGTCGACAAGACTGTTCTGCCTGGCGAACGTTTAGTTCACCACCGTGTAGTCGTCGAACCCAGCGGAGTACCTGTCACCGCCTCGGTCAGCTCACTCATCCTTCTCACGGTCTTTGAGAACTGTATTGAGACGCACCGCGAAATTTACCGTGCAGGGATACTTCAACATACGATCAGTGCCAACGACATCTGCATTCTTGATGGTGACTCGAAAACTCGTGGTATTCTTCATGGCGCTCAAGATGGACTCCCCCTTGACAAACTAGATACCTATCAGAGGCCAAGCGACAGGAGTTTGCTAGATCGCACGGCTATGGAGTTGAAGATTCACGGGGGCACCCCGACGGTTCGTCATGCCTTGGAATCATTTTGGTGGAATCTCATGCGGCTTCATTTCTTTTTCCCCGAAGGCGAAAAGAAAATTGATGCACCCCGCCCGTGGAATGAAAGAGATATATATCAGGGTTCTCCAGAGCGTGGCCCGACGGAATTGAAGTTGGTTCTTAACTATGGAAGCGGGGAAAACCTGATTTGGAAGATGACGCATTATCAGCTTAATCGATGCCTCATTAGATTGAGGGACTTTTTGTTCAGAAGAAGGTTGAGATTGGCCGGAAGAACTAAGACATTTGATGACGTTTGTGTCACGAAGCCGGAGGAGACTGATGAGGAGTGTTATGAGGCGTTTTTGAGGATTTTCCGGGAGGAAAGGCAGAGAATTATGGTAGGGTTTAGCCTAGAGTTCTCGAAGTTGCCGTCGAATGTGGTCGCGCAGCGGATGATAGAGGCATTTGACCGGGTACGAAGACAGGCGATTAATGACGCTATAAGACAGGACCACAAGACGCGCATTCAGCAACTCATAGAGCAGTTTCGGCCAGAAGAGCAAGAGCAGAATCAGGAAGATGAGCAAGAACAGTAAGAGTAGCACTAATAGATATTGTTTTGGGGCAAGTAATGCAGAATCTGAGGAAATCTGACGGCTACGACGTTGGGGTAGCTTATACAGGAATCCTAGGTCAGGGCATTTCTACCGGCGTAGATTTTCAAGAGCCAACGGGGTCGTAAAGCTATGTTATGACGGGTGTTTTTAGATTTGGAAATAGAACTGGGGCAATCCTCTGTCACAGGGCCAGAAACCTTGTCCCACGATTGTTAGAGAAAGTCAAACACTTGTGACGTTGAAGGTGGTGCTAGTGTGGATGAGAGCGAGTTACGTAGGTTGTGATAGCCAGTGACCGATGGCGTCAGTAGACTGTGTTGTTCTTTTATATGATGAAATACATAGCAGGTGTTTGAACATGATTGATCTTTACTTGTAGGGCTGAGCAACTTGCCGATTTATGGGGTTGCAGTACTCCAGGCTGAAATGTGCAACCACACTATCACGTCAGTTGCACCTTGCACTTGTGCAGGGCACACGGCGTAAAGCGTAAAGAAGATGGGTCGAAAGGACGGTATAAAACAGGCTAATATAGATCAACTGCCATGGGGGGGATGGCCTTTCACTTCTCTAAACTGTACCACGCCAACAATAGTCGGCGTGTTGCACCGCATACCCGTTACCATGACACATATGTTTTATGTTTGTATGCATGTTCATCTTCACAATCGAGTGAAGTCGCCACAAGCTGGGTAATCCCCGGCTAATACCCTCTACAAAATTGCGCAACTAAATCCTCCCAAACCCTACTAAACCCTCTGTGTAACTCCTGAATGCCATCCCTGCTCACGCGTCTCAACGACCAAGAACATCAAACCCTCTTCATCAACATCTCACAAATACCCGCAAAATGACATCCCCGAAACCCGATACTGAAGCGACTTCACAAGACGCACCATGGGAGGCGGCAATGGAGCCGTTTTTGAAGGAGTTGGGCCTGGTGGCTGCGCGACAGATTAGTAGCGGGTGAGTTTTTTTGTAGTGCGGATTTAGGGTTTTGACTGACGGTGATTGTAGTTGTGACATGGCGGAGTTTTGGAAGAAGAAGGAAGAGTGGGTGCGGTTTAGGGATTATATGTATTATCGGATTTTAGTGGTATGTTTCTTTGGATCTTGCTGTGGGTGGTTATTAACTTGTCTTAGATATCACTCACCGTCTTCCCCTCCCCTTCACTTCCCGGCGCTAACGTCGCTGTCAATACCCTTCACCATGGGCTTCCCACATTCAAATACACTCCTGACGTCCTCCCCGCCCTCCCATCTACCCCCCTCCCGGAACCTATCAATGAAATCCTCGTCGCCCTCCGTACTAGCCTGTTAGAATTCCCCACCGACCCACCTCACACGCTTCAACGTCTCGCCGAACTATCCCGCCACCCCAAACAGAACTACAACCACTTAATCCCCTGGCTAGACGCTTTATCGCGTCTCGCCAACGTAACATCCACCGTCACGGCCTACCCACTCCCCGTCCCCAGCGACATCGGTTCCGCCTCAGCCACCTGGCTCGCCAACCCGCCCGATGACGCCCTGGGTGGTGCCCTCCTTCGGGATATCCCGTGGCTGGCGGAGTCGTCTACACCAGACAAGGTGAAGCCCGAGATGCGCCAGAGTGCTTCGGAGACAATTGATGGGCCGAACGGGGTGGGAAGGATCGAGACGGTGACGATCAGTTTGCATGGACGGCCGGGGGAAGATGAGGATGCGAGGGGGCCGAGGGAGCTGGGTGTGGCGGATTTGGGACCGCAGGGGGGTGTTGCGGTTGGGGTGAGGCCGGCGGGGGCGGAGGAGACAGCGGAGGTTGAAGAGGAGGATAATGATGCGGAGAGTCACGCATTGGAGGATGATGAGATGGATGAGAGGGATTAGGATTGGAGTTTAAGAGGCTTTGTAGATTTAATGTGATCTCTTCACCACGGTACTGGAAACATAACGAACTTAACGGTTCAAGTTTGAGCATGGCCGGCTTGTGATTCGGCATAGTATGCAGCTAATCGTGCTTCATTTCACAGTACAATGGACAAGACGTGGCGTCTTGTCTGGCCACACTTTGATACCACCAAACCTGGGTCTTTTATAGACCCACAGTGAGAAAGCAGATATTTGGTAGATGATGGTAGGCAGCTCGAGTAGATGGAATGGCACATCTCCGATTTCTCTTCTATACGTTCACCACATCGCGGACCAAGAGGGGATGTGCCATTCTATCTACTCGAGCTGCCTACCATCATCTACCAAATATCTGCGACCCCAATCTCCTCTACCGCCAAGACAAAAAAGCAGAGACACACCACATCCCTCGGGACATCCGAAAAGCAAAAATCAACAAAAAAAAGAACACCGACTGGTTTCCAGTTGAACTGGAGCATTAGGATTTGAGCCCAATGCGGGGGTCGAACCCGCAGCCTTGAGATTAAGAGTCTCACGCTCTACCGATTGAGCTAACCGGGCGAGTATACGAGTGTTCGTTGAAAATAATGGTGTAATCGGCGGTAATGACCGTGATTTTTGTGTTCGGCTGGCCGGGCCGGACCGGGGATACCACCGGGGGTCCGTGAGGGTGTCTAGGGCGTGGTAAATGGGTTGTAAAGGGCTGAAAGGGGTACCCGGTGGAACGGCCTTTCGGGGTCCTTTAAACAGCGTCGTTGTGGCATTACATGTGAATATACTTGGCTGTTGGTGATTCATGAAGCTATCACTGGGTTGAGTTTTCGCACAGAAATTTCTATGCTGATATACTGGCATGAAAATTTTGCAACGGTAGGGTTAACTAGAGGGTTAGTGTGTTACACGGAAATATTGTTAATTCCGAACGACGGCCGTGCTTAGTATCATGTCTAACTACAATCGGGTTACAAAAATGGCGCAAGTTGAATGATAGTAGTAACTATATGGTTGGCAAAACAGCTAGAAGGCATAGCAGTAACGGTTATATGTCCATGTTTGATGATTTATCTTTTTTAAACGGTTGCCAGACTTTGCGCTTACTTTTCCAGGCTCATGTATCAATCTGGACCCCAGGGTTAGGGTAAATAGCAGTTTCAAACTCTATGTGGTTTGCAACGACTTGTAAAATGCAAATGGTTCGGCAATGTGGGCCGCACTTGAATTCTATAGCACACTAGTCAGAAAAAAAAGAGGCCTTCCCTTTAGTAGAATTCCAACAGTTGATTCTAGAAGTGGGCTGTGCAGTTAGCAAGCCAACCATGACAGATATCTGCAGTGTAACACTCAATGTCAGGTTGTAGTCCAATTAGTCCTGCACCGAGGTGTCAAAAAGTGACTTCGAAATCGGCACCAAAAAGATGTTGTTCTCTAATATACAGCAGGTTGCCATGTGCTCCATTCGGCTGTCCGAAAAGCCAGGCGACGGGCGTAACCATATAACGGGCCTCTCAAGCAGTCAATCATTTTGATTTTGTCTTGACACGCGTGCAATAAAGTATGGAAAGAAACACTGCGACGTATACTGTATATACGCGTCACAAGGAGAAAAAAATAATGTGTTCTACCGACTGCGTTATGTGACCTATTGCACTTTGGCCCTTTTTTCTTAGGTGTCCAGCGGAATGAGCGTCAAGTTACAATATGATAATGATTATTCCTTGAGCACACATGATATTTTGCTGAAAAAGTCCATACGCTCGAGACTACTGGTGGTAATGAACATCCATGCCGCTACAACGCCACATAAACACACTCCCAACTAAGTCAGTGCTAGCATAACGCTAGCACCCACCTGCACGCCCTGTCATAGTGGTGTCGCTGCCCATAACGTCACATTTCCACGCATGCTTTGTGCGACACATACGATAGAAAGGCAATTTTTGTGTCATGGTTCAATGAATGTGGACGACTTTGATACTACAATTGATTGAGTTTGATTTTGTAAAAAATTAAGGATGAAATTGTTATCATATCCAACTTTTGCCATCATGCCACTTAAAGTTGTGGCAAACATGGGTGGGTTTAGAGAAGGAGCTATGAAAAAACAACTAGATTCGTTATCCGTCTTTGGATTTTGCCTATCTCTAGTTAGTAGCTGCATAGTGACCGTGGACGAGTGAATACGAAGCAAACTGACAAATAAGAAAAAAAGTGTCACAGGGTATCCACACTGTCGAAAGCAGCGTCGGTCAGTAGAAGAAACCTTCTATTGGTGGAAAGCGCAACTGTGTAATGAAGAGGCGTTAACGACTGGTACTGGATGAACCGGAAAACGGTGCAATTCTTGAGTAATTGAAAACCCCGGCGTAGAAAGCCCAGTGAAAGAAACGGAAGGCTGGCATGGAAGCAGGCCGAATGAGTTTTGCTTCGTTTGACGCCACTGATAGGGCTATTGTGGATGCCTTCATTACCCTAGTCATGACTTCATACTACGTTTCTCAAGACGGAATCCAGGGCTTCTGGAATCCGATACGGGGGACTGCAAACATGCAGCCACTAGGCGAGAACAGGGATTGGGTACTGTACCTGGTAGTTATGATGTTGGAGTCTACACCTTCACACATACAAAGTGACTTCGTTGAGTAGGTAATGGACGGAGAAATGACTCATCCCCTCTGATAACTAGATCTACTAGATGCATTGATAAACACGACAGACACTCGTCTAGGCGCCTGGACACATCCAGTTTGATTTTGTAGCAGGTAACCGACCACGAGATATCGTCAAAGTGTGGAAATGACCCTAGGACAGAGCACTTGCGGATCTTAAGTAACGGTCACCGAAGAGCGCCTCTCAAGATATGAGTTTATTCTAATGCCGAACACACAGCCCCCCGGACTTCCGCAACTGTTTGCTTTAGCATACCGAGCATACTTATATTCATGCGCCGCTGTATGGGCCGTTTGCCAGTACTACACATGCTATGCAACCTGACGTAACGTTGGCCTTTGGGACTTACATGTAACAGGATGATGCCGCCCAGTTGCTTTGTATTCGCCTGTTCCCTCCAGTGTAACGGCCTTCTCAGTTTGGTATCGGCATGGCGAAAGTTAAGGCTGGCATAGGGAAACCCAAGAGTTGGGACCATGTGCTGCCTATAAAGACTTGATGATCTCGCGCAAGAGATGACGTACCATCTTTGTCCGCAATACACCCGTGCCATCTGACAATTAAACCTTTACATACATTCCACCGGTACATCATGCTGGACCCACCTACTCCACTTGGACCGTAAGTGATCTCTGTGACGAAAGGTCACCTGGTTGACTAACATGGACTCAGGATCACCACCGTTGCCGAAATTAATACAGTTAGTGTCCGGATCAGAGGCCCGGGAAACAATAGCTTGCCAACTGGAGAACAGCCACCGATTAAGGACAAGCGATAGGACTGTCATATACGGCACCCGGAAATGGATCATTGTTAGAATATAGAGGCTCAAGCCCTTGTATTTTATTATTATCCCTACGGTGTGTATCTAACACCCCACTAGGGTATAAGTCTATCCTCCGTCCCGGGTGACTTGTTTTCCGGCGACGGATAGCCGAATTATCTCTCACTCCGACTACTACTCCGCCGTCGCTCTTGGTCTCTTGTTCTTCCGGTTTCCTGTTATATGGCCCTTCTAGCCTTTCGGTTTTCGGTTCTTGCGGTGGTTATTTGGTTCTTGGTTGGCTATATATTTTGGTGTTGTGGAAAATGTCTATATATACTTGGATGGTTCGCCGTGCTATGTTTGATGATCGGAGAGGAGGACAGGTGAAATACATGATACTCCGTGCCAATATAAATCGACGTTTATTCTCTTTCTATGTTTACTAACTATGACGCTGGAGAGGATTATGAGGCTTCCATTGCAGAACCACGTTGGTCCAAACAATGGCTTTAAAATATTGCTACTACTCATTGCCGATATTGATTGTAATGAGTGATATTACACTTCCAGTATGCAATCAAATCTTTCTATGCATCAGGGCAGCCTACTCCATCTAAGAAGTCAATGAGTTGCTTTCCGATTGCCACCGAAAACTGTCCGGTTGGGCTATGTTCCTTTCTACCTCCAAAGAACCACGGTTATGGCCTGTCAGTTTACGCTGCATGTGTGGGTCGCAAACCCGTTGCACCTGTATTAAACTTTAAAGAAACCATTTATACCACTAGATCGAGGGCGGAATCAGGATCCAATTAATTCTATAGATGACAAAGTTTTCAGACCAAATCTCGAAATGGCACTTCTATATGCTTCGTGTACTTATGTGTACAAGTCTTGTTACACTCGAGGCAGCCACAGCTAGCCGCCTCTCCTCTGTCATTTCCGAGGAAGGATCGGTATACCCTATCGAATGTTGACCCTGCCGCTGACCAGAGTATTAGTCTACATGGAGCCCCAGCGTCAAGCACGCTGTTGTTTTTTGCACTCAGGGCCGACTCACCGAGCTCTGTGCTGAAGAACACACCGCGCGATAGCAGCCTGTGTAACAGTGGAGCCACTGGAATAAACTAGCCTGTGTATAGAGGACTCTTTACCTTGGGGTCCGGTCTTGGGCTTAGGATTTGGGTGGCTATACTTTCATTTGTAGGATTGCGGGGTATAAACGTCGTGAGAGTAAATAGATGGCTAATATGTGTTGACCTTAAGTACTTGGTCATAACAGATATGTCGCCAGCGACATGAATCTCGATGATATTTGCTAGACCTCTAGGGCATGCCACTACCACTGCGCCAAAAAGAGTGGATCCTCTGGTCCTTGTCTATAGGTGCTGTGCTAATAGTGACTATAAGGAAGAGCTTCAGGTGCTCAATCTCAATCCTGACTAACATCAACCCTAACCGGGGCCATCAGACGGGTACAATCTAACAATATTCATGAATAGCAACAGAACGTGAAGGGGGTTTCGCGGCGGTGACTTTGGGTTATACGCTGCTACTTGAAGGGGGTTTGTATACATCGATCAATATCACAATTGTATGGTTCGACAAGCACGCCTTGTTACCCGAAATTATTGGCTCCATAAATGATGAGCCAGCGTCGTGCCCTCGTAAGATTATATGTGGTTCATTGTACTAGGCTACTTTTGTGTATGTAGTACGAAGCTTGTCGCCTTAAACTTGCCTTAACTTCCAGATATGCCAGTGTCAATATTAGGGTTTGTGGTTAGTACATCACACAGTGGCACGAACTGTTTGATGTCACACATATCGTCTCAAACCCACATAATGCTTCGAGATAATGCACGTGTTAAATGGGGCGTGAAAATTAACAGGTCTTGCCTAACTACACCTCATCGGGTCATAGGGGAACTCAGTGCCCCGAGGGAATTCTACCCTGACTAGGTACGCTTATGTTCAACCCATGGTTACGTATAGAGTCGTGAATGTTGTGATACTATCTTACGCGCTGTTAATGACAATACAATGAACAATGGTTTGTAACATTGCGTCAGATCAGACTGAAATCAAAAAAGTGTTGTTTATCGAAAGACTGCCAGCGCCAGATGGACCGGCGGCTGGTGTAATTCTCCGTGGTACTATGACAGTGAAACGTTGTAGATGTAACTGCTGAACTTTGGGGGGCATACTGCTACCACTGCGCCAAAAAGATGAATCCTTTGGTTTTTGTCAATAGGCACTCTGATATCAGCGACTATAAGGGAGTAGCTTCAAGTGCTCAACCTCAATCCTGACTACCATTAATCTTAACCGGACCGTCAGACAGGGTACAATCTAACAGTAACAATTACTACAGACTAGAAACTATCCAGACACAACTGGAGGATGCAAATCCGAAGATGGCCACACAACTTAATTTTGTAACCAGACAAAAGTACGACTGGTTGGCCATTATTTGTCAAAACAAATACCGGCAAGATAAGACGATTCAGTGACATTCAATACAGTGGCAGTCACTACCGACGGCCCAGGTTCCCAGCTCAGGTTGTGTTATCATCCTTCCCTATTGTGTATCACAAACACTATGTCGCCCATTCTTCTAGGCAGTCATCTGTCTGAAACCACGACTATCTTGTACAACGACCTAGACAGAAAATAGACGATGCCGCCAATGAACTGCGGGCTCAATTGCCAACTTGTCTAAGCAAACACAATCCATTTTCACATGCCTACAGCCGTGTCTAAACTTTGATTCAAGCCTCGGAACGTGGATTATGACTGAGTGATCGAAAGAGGGTGTGAGCTGCTTACTTCAAGTAATACAGTCCCGACCGATTCGAGAACACAGTACGGATAAGTACATCATGGCGTGAAAAGATCTACTAGAGTCCTAGATTCACCGGGGTAGGGTTAGCTGCAGTCCTTCGTTCCTACCTTTTTGGTTTGAAAGCTAAGAATGTCATATTATTCGTTTCACGTACTACAACGGTTAGATACGTGGTTTGGCGACTTTTTCCATATCGCGACAGTTTTCACATCCATCGGGACAACCCCCCAGACGATGAGGATGAAAGGTATAATTAATTCCTGCCACCTAAAGTTGTCGTATGACAACAGTGTTACCTGGTGTTCCGATCGAGTGCCTGCATATCGATTGTAAACACCCAATATGTTTGCAACGACACCAAGCGTGGGAATTCACGTGTCAGACATTTTTGTAATTTCGCCCCCTACCCGGCTACATGCGCATTAACACGGCACTTTGGGAAGGTCCATCGTCGGGCGCGTTGATAGCTGTCAAACGAAAGTCTCAATGTGTGTAATATCCATTGGTCTAGGCGGATTACGGAACGTGAAACCGCGATAGCTACCGGCAACAACCCCAGAAATGGAAGCTTCGAGAGCCTCTATGGAGTCTCTCTACGATACCTACTGGACATGTTCACTGGGCAATGCGGCGCTATATCATTGGCTTGCCTCATAAAGTAGACAGAGTGGCTTTCTACACACGGAGAATACACCCAAAAATCTATAAAAGGCACATGACGCCACTTACGTTTTGACAATGAATCACACAGCAGTCGCCATCAATATTGCCTTACTTATCTAACCATGTTACAACCAGCCAACCCAAATATCAAGTGAGCTATATTTCTCTAGGATCCTCAAGACCCCCCGTTAACACATGGCTACTCTTTTCCACTAGTCTGGTAACGCACCAGGAAGCCAATGCTACAAATGTTCGCCAGAGGGCCACAGGCAATAGGCAAACCTCAGAAACGCCGAAGAAGACGGAGCCCATGGCTAAAAAATAGAACAGTAGTTGCGCCTCCGGCAACAACTGTGACTACTTTAGTTCAAGACAATATCGTACTATTCGCCAAGATAGTGGGGTGATTGGGTATCTTGGCCATCTCCCAGTGGTAGAGCGTTGACCTTACATGATTCGTGATTCATATATCTCTGAGAAAACAATAGCGCACACTTGGCAATTTGATATGAACGGATCCTGCAACGAATTCTTTGCTCATGACGAGATACGGTCTAAAACTTCCCATGTGATGCAATGATCTGTGAAGCAGTCTGTAACTGGTATGGTAAAGTGCTGTCACGGGAAGTACTATGAGAGCACACACACATACATTGAGAATGGTTCATCATCACAACATTCACCTGGAAGATTCGATGTATACAGTGTCCGAATTTTGATTATCTCAGCTAGTTCGAGGGGCAGTAGTATTCCAGTTAAGAAAACCTAGATTGAAGCCCCTGGACCTCACAGTGTGCCCGCAACAAAACTGCAATTTTAAGATTTACACAATCGCCACTGTCGTGCAATGTTCCGCGGGTGGAAAGCATTTCTGTATTGATTGACATCTATGTTCAACCTATGCTAATTCCCCATCTCTAATCTCCAGGTACCTAGTACCCCCTAACTTGAAACATAGAAAAAGAGCTCGTCACCGTTACAATCAACTCTAGGTTGGAAGACGCGCCACAGAGTCAACGATTAGTTCGTACTCTACCTTAGTTATGAAGGTGCGTTTCCTAGGGTCAATTTTCAGCTCAGCGTTCACTATTTAGCGAGGCAAAAATAGAACCGGTTATTCCTCCCGAATCAATGCAAGATACCGGGTCACCAATCGATCGGATATAGACTTCACGCTGATCAGCTAGTCAAGCATACATGCATTTGACTATCAAACCGTCGGCTGGCATAATACTAACGACATTTCACAAACAAAACATTTACATTGAAAAGTTCACGCGGTGTTAAACAGGTGTTGTTCCACAGCATTGACCCTAATACGGATGTGTATGGTTTACTCGAATTTACAGCACTAAGTGACAACCATGATGCAAGGTGCCAGCTTCAGCAAGATAATGCATGTGACCGCTCACGCGCCGCCTCATCGGACAGCTGCACACGACCGAAGGCGGATGTGGTTACATAACATTTGGTGAATCAAGATTCTGTAGAGAGTGGCCACACATAATTTGTCGTGCAGGTTTTCTTGTGAAGTAGCAGGTTCCGAGTCTATGTCGAGTCTGACCTGTTAGAATTTGGTTGACACTTTATTTTGTAGTCTCGACCAAAATATGGAATTACTTCGATCCACACTATAATCCAATCTATGCACTAATGGATTCATAATTATGACGACAGGTTACAGATTAGGCCGAATGGCATACCATCGCATGTAGGTGGAATTTGACAATAACATGGAAAGACAGAAATTTGGTATACACACTACGCACAGTTGTGGCAAGGTTTCACGTTGTGCTGCCCGTTCGGCGGTGACACAAAGACACCATAAGTCATACGTCATTGGACACCTTCTGGCAAAAAAGGGTCCTTGCGGGCTGGAACACGACAGGACAGACAAGTGTCAGTGCCATTGTCTCTCTCCATTGTTTCCCGACCTTGTGAGGATTAAACCCCTCCATGATGCCTCTCACAAAGAGAACCCGACAAGTTCGATACCAGGGAAAAAAAAGATCTCCGATACGGGGAATCGAACCCCGGCCTTCTCGGATCAACTTCAGATGTGAAGATGAGAGCGAGATATCCTAGCCCCTAGACCATATCGGATAGGTTGATGCTTTGCTTGTGCTAGATCAACACTAGGAAGCATGAAGTCTCAAACTCCGGTAGTTCTTTTCTGAGGGTATGGTGGCTAAACTCCAGAAGCCCATGGCAACAAACATCAGCAGGCTCAATTAAAGTGACGTCATGTGCCGAATCTACCGATTTTCACCCCAACTGAACTGGCCAATCCCATCATTTGGGTGGCAACTCGATCCCCGCCATAAATGGATGCATTCGTAACCCTTGTGCGTCAGGGTTATTTCTCTCGATAAGATAAGATTTCCGCTCTGGCGGATGAGATGGGTATACAGTTACACGATGTGACGGACTGGGATGTATCAGCATACCAGTGCGACAAAAGAAGTGGTACCTTTGGTCTTGTTATTGGTGCATGTTCTAACAGGTGTTATATAGGGTGCGCGCGTTGGCAACCCTGTGTACCCAGAAGCGGAGCATCAAGTGAGTAACCATCAGACAGGGCAGAGGCTGACACGATGAGTAAACAATTCATTAGGTTGTAACATGGCAGTAAAGCCTTGCGCATCACCTTACGCTGGCTAAACAGATGGTTCACGGGCAAAGCATAAGGACGCACAACCTGTTGAAGGGTGGCCCGTACCAACTCCAGCCGGACTCTCGTACAGTGCCTAGCCAAGATCGACACTATAGTAATTGCAAGAAGACTATTTAAAATGACTATTATTTCCGGTATACAAGATCGCTTTTAATCAATGGTGCCAATTATCTATCATATCTGTAAAGCATCCCGGTGGAACGTCCGGTCAATGCGTTGGTGCCGTTCATGACTGTCATGAATACATGATATTCATGACATTGAAGGGACGTCTCTTTTCCTCACTCCGTAAAACCGACAACTACCATCGGCTCTTTGTAAAAGCCTTTCGGCTACCGGAATGTAGAAGCCTAACATTGAAGTAATCATGCTCTCCGCCAATTTGAAACTATACCAGGAATCCACGCCATATCCTTTTACAGAATTGCCCATATGTAAAGGTCCCTTTTTAACTTTTCAGCTCTTTCCTTCTCCTCCTGTTCCATGACAGCAGCTTCCCGTCGCAGACTTTCCTGTTTGGCATGGGATCCACCCAGCAGCCAGGTCACATCCTCCTCGTCAATACGGTAACCTCGAATACAACCTACCCGTACACGTAATGGGCGGTGATGAAGCATTTCAACGGATGCCTGAATGCAAACTTCCGTTTGTAGGGACTTCATAGACACAAATGATTGGAAGTGCCGAAAAGCTGCCCGCTCGTGAGCCAGCGGTGTGTTGTCACGAGGGGGGTATGGGCGGTAATACCACACCTCAGAGAGAGCCGCCATGCGCGCCGTGTGGTCGACTAGGTACGGGACCTTTACTGGAATTCTAAAGAGAATGGAGCAAGCCTCCGATGCTAGGAAGATCACGGCTGCGTCATGGTCGCAGCATTTCACAGCCACATCGTCCGGATTGTGGCGATGCCACAAGATTATTGCCAGAGCAGATGTCGCCACCGATGTCAAGTGAGCAACGTCAAGCGTCATGCTGAATACAGTGATAGATGTTGCAAGATATAATCTAGACAGATAATCTTTAAGAAACAAAGAAGAATAAGCCTTCTATGTGCAGTAGTGCAGCTATGGGAATAAATGGAAAATAAAGCTCTGCATTGTTGAATTGTGTTAGCCATACTCAAATCATGACAGACTTTTGTTTCGGGAACACATGACTTACTGATAGGTGACGCAGGGTTGAGCTGTCCTTTGGAGCTTTGTTGCTTGAACAGTGATGAAGAATAGTAGACCGGGTAAAACGCGAGTTTGTTTACAGGTTGGAATTAATGGAAGGGTTGCGCCTAGTTCGGAAAACACAGATACTCGGTTCTCCGACGCGGGGTTGTTACATTCCCAATTTGGTAACAACTCATCAATGTTCAGGTACCTGCCATATCCATATAAAACTCACGGCCTTCCACCTCAGTATTGTAAATCGAAATTGTATTTATAGAAAGGGAGTCGACGGCCCTCGCCAACTCCGAAAGGCTAGGCGTTACCCCGGGAGCAGAGGAAAATGGCATGGCCCCGCTACAATAGGGCTCCATGGATATCACTAATTTGAAGTCAAACAGTACCGCTGTACCACCTGGGACCACATGCCAACGAAGCATGATCTACCTATGATGATAGCCATGTTTGTATAGCGGGCAAAGCTGAACGACTAACTCGAGCACGGGTTGCGGTGCGGCACCTTCAAGTATACATGGCTCGCGGGGGATATAGAGGTAGGCAGTTGCAAATTCTTTATAAGTAAGAACATTATATTTTAGCCGCCACATGTGCCCTATCATTAACCAGTCTGATAAATGCTATTGTGCCTCGCCATAGTGTCTAGTCCTCCTCACGGGAGATATTCATAAATGCAATAACTGATTTGCTCTGAACATGTCATGGAGGTTTCGGTTGCCAAGTTAGTTTGACCATGGGCTAGTCTCTAAAAGCACTAGCCTTCACTGAAAAATCGCGGGCATTGGGACTCGAAACATATCATACTGAGCTCCATGGGGACTAAGAGCACATCGCACTTCACTATTCTCCTCCAGCTATTCCCGGCACTGAGACAAGTGGGGTTTCCCGGAAGCCTAATACGTCACATAGTTGATCAATCCAACGATCATATTCCATGGCAAAAAAGCTCTGGCCGTCTAGGGGGTTAACGCCTGTTGACTCTTTAATGAAGCACTAAACAAAGATCTGGTAAAACATGTAAATTATCGTGATCATAGACCGTCCCATTTCTGGCACCGATAAGCGGTGTTGTTTTTGTTACAGTGAACTTAACCAAACCTGTCAAATGCCAATCACCGAAAGGCATGATCCAGTTCTACATAGTGGTCGAAGTCAAAATATTCCTCAACCTCATTGTCCTGGGGAAACCAAACACCCATAGACCGTTCCACCTGAGAAATATATTCAAACCATGGAAATTCCTCAGAATGTTGTGTTCTTGGATCAAACATCCGAAGATCACTCAGAAGAGACTTAAGCCCGCAAACCCCTACATAGCCTTCCAGCATCGTTTTTTTCTGCATATCACTACTACATTCTGTCGTCTGGAGGGGCTGACCTACTGTCAAGTTCATGAAATACTCATCTAAACTCTTCAAAGTGCTGGAATAAGAGAGAACGTGAATGGAGAAACGACGAGTGTTATTTGCCCAATTTGAACCTCGTTGTGAATATGATGGATCACGAGAATTCTGGGATATTACATGAACAAGACCGCGAACAATGTTGATAACTGCAGCAAAGATCTCGTAAGGGGGGACCATCTGCAAGTCACCGTGATCAATGTCACCTGAACTTTCGATGCTCTGCACGGGGGCTTTTAATGCGTCACAGGTATCACTCATGATACGTTCCAAAAAGGACATAACCTCGTCCCACGACGGCAACGTTACGTGTAGTATCGACTCCGGGTTGTCGCGTCGATCAGGATTACCATGAAATAAAGCCCACCACGCCATCAAAAGACGCATACGATGAATATCACTCTCTAACAGGAGAGAGGTCACGATGGGGAAATGTCCTTCTGGGGTGCAACCACAGTCAACAGTGTCGACACGAAAGACTTCACCCTCTGGACTCCAGGCCCGAGGCCAAGGGCCTAAACACAATGACAGATTTGGAAATTTCTGTATGGTTGCTCGGGAGAAAGTGTAATGCGGATGTGGCCGCGGCAAGTAGAATTCTGGACTTAGGTGCGGTAAGACATATTAAGACCAAGTTGGGAAGAACTTGTAATAAGGGAAGTACTGAAGGAACTCGGGTTGTTCTATCGGCACAGTCATGTTTTCCACCTTGGTTTTTACGTCGTCAATAAATGATTTCTGATCGGCAACGCTTCGGATATGTTTACGACCATCTTTATCTTGCAAGCGCTGTTGGTCTGCAGGTATCTTGAAGAATGAATCACCAAGGGAATCCAGGTGCTCTTCAAATTCGGCACCATCAGACCATAGACGATAGTTTGTCGAGACACAGCCGATGTAATCATGCCAACATGGCACAGCCATTGGAGTCCGAGGCTCGTTTTCTTCCAAGGTCTTGAATGATGAGAAGTTGAAGTTAGAGTCAAGATAAATAGAATATCCTGGGGTTGTATTTCGGGTCACTCGTAACATTGCGTTGGACCAAGCCGTGAGCGCCTTGGTCAACCCCAAATATGTGGTCTGCCGATCTAGGAATACTGGTGTCTATTTTAGGTGTCAGCCGATCGGTTCAATGATTACAAAATGATCAAACTCACGAAATCAACAAGCGCAAAAAGACGAAACTTATATGATAGGTCCGAATCAGGCTTTTCGTTCTCCAAAATTGGGCCAAGATATCGGGATGTCATGAAGGCAAAAAGGCGGTCCTGTAGATCCCATTGGTGTATGAGATCAGAAGACAACTTGCGATGGAGTGTTTTGCAAACGAGAAGAAGATTGGGGTTGTAAGCCCGGGTCCATATCTGCCAGAGAATCTCCAGTGGTAGCTTGTCAACTAACACATGCTCTCCTGGTTGTGCTTTATCAGCTAAGACTCTGTCGTCATCGCTGCCCATCTTCGCAACGCCTGATGCCATATGAGCCATCGCGTTTCGTTTTATCGGTGATCAAGACTTATATCCACGCAAAACTTTGCTGGTGGCTCTGGTGCTATGGTTAATTATTGCTCTTCTCTTGCTGGCCTTGTAGTGTTGCTGTGTACCACATCTATGTTTAAAATGTAAAAATCCAACGTGATATTAGCAGAGATAAGATTTTTGTGGCATTCGACGTGATGTTTTTTAGTCGCCGTCGTTAGTGACTTGAATGGCCGTGGTCGATTGCGTTGGGCGCGGCATGTTGATGCAACCCGCTTGTCTGATCTGCTGAGTGCATGGCAGAACTGTCCATAATTCTGATTGGTTGGTACAGAACCAATTCTGCATGTGTTATAGGCGTGGTAGGCTATGAGCCTTGACTTAACTGGTCGGGGGAATGGTCATCCATGACAAGATATTGGAGTAGTGGGGTTTGGGGACGTGGGAATCATGAAAAGGGCAAATTTAGTAAATATTTGGGGTTGAGAAGTTGCAGCGATGAACCTTTGTATCAACACATAAGCTCGGCCGTCTGATGGCCGTATTTTATGATTTTACATTTCAAGGTGCACAGGTACCTGGGGGGCTACCTAACTCGCATTGTCTAACCCTAACAATCGCACCGTTATAATCATGACCTTGATAGTTCCCGAACGCCAATACACAAAGCGCATGTTGGTAATCAAGCAAAAAAATGAAAATAAGCAATGCATTTCAATAGCCGAAGGCACCGTACCCCTACTTTGTATGTGTGCGTGTGCATTATCTATTGGATGTATGTACATGATTCATGAGTTTTGGTGATCTTTCTGCCAAATCGTCTGCAACACCGAAAACCTTATCGATAGCAGGGTGCAGGGATTGAACGGAACTATCTCAAATATGGTTATCGATAAGAACTTTTGGCAATTGACGTCATCGGGAATTTTGTATCAGAGTGAACATTGGTGATCATTGACATTGAGTGATCCCGAATCTCAAATTTTGCAAGCACCAAGGAAATAAATGTTAACCGCCGAGTCGGTTGACACTGCATTCTCTTTGTTGCCTAAAGCTGTCGGTGGGAAGACCCTTTTTATATTGTAAGATCGACAGCTCCAGAGGCATTTCTGTGCACATGCGGTTCTTTTTATCAACAATTACAGATCGTTCGGTACTAAAAGAGTCATCGTATATATTGGATATGCAGCTAAGGCCAAGAACCCTTAGACATCTCAAATAGAAAGAACACAGAATATATATACTACGGCGATATACTACCCCTAAAGCTCTAGCTCACTTGGGCCGACTTCAATGGAGAATAATATTGCGAAATGAAGTGGCCTGATCTTTAAACTGGTTTCGCCCAAAGAACGGCCGTAGAACAGGTTTAAGTTCGTTCTGGCGCTTGAATTTACGGATTTGCTTTCTTTTGTTGGTAAGACCCACATTGTTGCGGCTCATCACCGCTCTGCGTTTGCTCTTTGACCCGGGAGTCTCTGAACTTCCCGAACGCTTTCGCTTCAGTAGTCGTGTACCTTTAGTCGAGCCCGGAATAGGGATTTCAGTTCCTGTTTGATCCGGATCAACAGAGCACCGAGGGTAATTAGACCGACAGTGTGGCGAACGTGGCATCGGTCGTTGGAACCTTTTGACCAAACTCAAACTCAACTTGGCTAAAGATATCCGTCGTATTGAATGACTTCGAAGGCGTTGCCCCTTCAATGTTGTCAAAGTTTGGATTGCCAATGGACGTAACTTTGCAAGCGAACCTAGAGGGTACTCATACCCCACTCTCATTTGACAAAATCCAACACGTCTGGCGTGAATGATGTCACCGCTGTCGACGATGTCTAGTGGCATCAAAGGTTCAATTAGAACACCCAATATGTGAGTATCCCAATAATGTATCGAAATGAACAAAATGGTCAACGGGGGAGTCAAAGCTTGCGAATCAAAAACATGCTTGTAGTGGCCTCCGGGTCGGAATCGTCTAGTTGGGGCGCGAACGAGAATCTCTCGATCTGAAAATTCATTTAAGATGGTCATGGACAAGCCTGGTTGCCGTGTAAAGAAGATTCGCCTTCGTAGGGGAGTGAGAGCGTGGAATATTGCGCACTTGGTGTTGCAAGCGCTACCTGGCCAAAACAGCCACTCTATCTCGGGAAATTCATAAGCCCAGGACCAAGTCGGAAATTCATTCATGGGGTCACCTTTCCTACTTTTTGTCATCCAACAAAGACCTAAGTACATGTTACGAGTTGGTATCCCAATAAGATGTTCCATTCCTCTAGTCTTTAAAAGGCCGGAAATTGCGTCAAGCCTGTCAGTTTGGATAGTGAGTTTACGTTTACAATATGCCTCAATCAATTCATGCACTGATGTATACTTTGTCCATGAGCAATCAGTTCGCGACTTTGGCTTTACGTTGAAATCGGTAATGCCATATTCAACTATTGGACAATTGATATGCCAAAAAGTGTTGAAATCCGTAAAGTAGAGTCGACGCGGTGAAAGATGTTCTTCTTGCATTGTCCACCCCCGTGTTGCCCACTCTGATGTTTTTGAACTGAGGTATGACAGTTCTTCTGAAGTTCCACGACAACGACCCTCCCGAAACAATCCCCAATGACCTTGGAAGCCTCGGGTGTAACCAGGGATTCCAGAGTTTATGTCTTCCGAAAGAGCACATATCATGGTCAAATAGGAGTTGGCGTAAATATCACCCATCGCGTGGATCTGTTCTGCCTTTTCTTTCTGATCACCCTGCATGATGCAGTATCTATCAATCCAGATGTATGGGATTTCGAGGAGCTGGGCTATTATCATGCAGTCATAGAGTGTTTGAGACATTGTCTCCAAAGATAAAGAGCCAGGGCGGGCAAAAAGTGACTCGGATTTTGTAGTAAGCATGTTTGAATCTTCAGAATCCCATCTATAGCTAATTGCTGAATACCGGACATGATTGCTGCCGATGTTCACAACACATCTTTTGTTTACGTCTATAAGACGAAACGATTGAGGAAGCACTAAAGATTCGAATTAGCCTTTGGCTTTTCTAAGTTAAAAATTTGTTCTTACCTATTATTGAGTGAAGATTCTCCTGGGGGTACACCTCAAACTACATTTGTATGTATTGTTTCAGCAGAGCTGGTTTGAATCGGTTGGGTCGACACTCAACCAGCCTCCATCCATTGGCTTCAATAATTGGGAATATTTGGCTTAGAGCCTGGTTATCTTTCATGACCATTCCACCGTCCATTCTTACTTCGTCCCATTCAACATGGAGCTCCAATCGCAAGATTTTCAAGTCATGGCTAAACCGTAAATTCAGCAAATTTTCCCACCTCATGGTGATTTTCTGAATTCTTACTTTACCCTGGACATCTTCGAGACGCAATATACTCTTTGCTAAAGCCAAGCAGATTGGGCAATGGGGAGAAAGGCCAAGATTTCTCATGCCGGCAGTGTTGATGTCGTCATCCTTCCCGTGCAACAGGGGAAGTCCGGATGGCGCAAATGTCCTTGTAGCTTTCTTCAATTGTTCCATCTCTTCTCCTTGGAATGATACCCAGCCTGGGTTGAGCAGGGCATAAGGGGTTGTGAAGCCGTCTTCATCCTTCTTCTCAAGATCATGCCAGCACTCATCACAGCCTTTGACAACCATGCCATTGACCATGAATTGAGTGCATGATACACACCAATTTTCATTTATCGCGGCTTTGTCTCCCACTCGACGATTATATTCCGCGCATGACTCCCTTTCGTCGCCCTCATTCTTTTTATGAACAGTTTCAGATGGCTGTAATTGTGGTTAGCACATTTTTCAAGTATGATGTTTTGGAAACTCTGTTGCCCAATGACCTACCTCTTGGGTGTCGGCAATGCAAAAAGCCCGGTAAGTCTGTCTAAGGCTAGGATCCTTCAATAGTACCTCAAACATGTCTGTTTTGTCCAAACGAGGGAAGCAGTCACGTAGATTTGGAAATAGTCGATGGGGAAGTTCAAAGTTGCTGTCAATTATGAAGCGTCCCGAGTCAACTTGATTTCAAGTCATTTAGGCAATTGGGCACACCCTAACCCATGATGCATGATTTCTGGGTAAAAGTCAAATTGATAACAGGCATTACGCCCTCATACAACCAATCAGTCTTATCGGAGTACATTAAACGCAACTCCGCCACAAACTTAATCCCAAATGGCAATCCTACATATGTTCTGGACAACTTATAAATTCTATACAATTAAAATGGCCCGGCGTGTTTTATGCCAATGAAACCTGCTTCCCATAGTACTAACCCTAACACTGGTGTTTAGACTTAGGGATTCCCTGGCTGGATGTTATCCTCAAACTGTGTCTAATCATGAACTAAGGACCTCAGAATTATTTGTGACGGACAGGATGCATGCCACTGAATCGATTGCCAGAATTGTTTTCCCACATTTCGTGGTAACTAGACAGCTGCTCGGCGGTCACTAGTGGGCCTTCGCATCATAGCCCCTAGTCCACTGACACCATACACTTCACCCGAATATGCTACTTTATCGATCACGAACAACAGGGGGTTACATGATATATATCAACGTTATCGATAAGGCCTTTCGTGATTGACGTCATTGTGAGGGACCTGTGAAAGTCCAGGGTGATTGTTGTCCACGCCAGTTAGGTTAATTGGGATCCGAGGGCCTATGGCGTTGCCAGAACATGTTCCTATCAACTTTTGACAATCGAGTCATTCAACCACGGTCAGCATTTTACCTCACTTCACCAGGCGCTATCTTCAATCATGCTGTCGTTATTCTGCATTGTCATCAACTATGTACTAATCCATTCCACTTTATAACGCCCTACATAGGTTAACCATCAGCCGATGTCAACCCCGACAGTTTCATGTCTCGATGTCATCCTCCGGCGCCACTCCACCGTACTACCCGCTGCACGACCGAAACATGCCCGCCATTTACCCATCATATTGTCGTTTGGAAGCTAAGGATCCCGGGGCGCCCAACCTGAGATGCCGGTAACAACAGCTTTGATTGCACCTCGTGTACCGCAATGCATAGTTTTGCTGTTATTACGCTAGATCTACCCATCGCAATACTCCAAAGTTTCTGCAAGGAGCCTGCAACGCTCTATACATGCCACTCATGCCCTCAACAGAAATTTGGCTGGGCTTCAATAGAGATGGGCTGTCCCTCAATTATAAGCTTTCAATCTAGTCCTATCATATCACTGGTGGCAATATTGCGGCAGCCGTTTTTGGTTAGCATGATCGACTATGTACTAGTGTCAGGACTATTAATCCATTTTCGGTAATTTTCTGGCTAGTCTTCAACCTGTGAGACTTTCGCGTGCAAGTGTGTTCAGGTTGAAGGCCCTTTGTAGTGAAATTGACAAGTATAAATAGGAGCTTCACATCCGCCTATTTTCTTCGATTTCTTGAGCAATTTTAATCAGCCCTTCTTCACCTACTATCCCTCGTCTATTTCATTGTCTCACATACAATATAGATCTGACTTATTTTCAGCAGAAATCACTTATTTCCGGGGCTTACTTGTTTAAGTGTATCAAGATGTCCCCCCGCATTCCATTTACCGAGTCCGTTTCTGCTGTCGTGGCTGCAAACAACGCTCCTGTTGTGAATATGACCACGTGCACTTCCGCCGCTGTAATCTCTACGGCAACTACTGCTGTCCTGCCGGTTATCACAGCGACTGTCTCCGGAGATACTGATTTCGATTTCGATGCAATTGCGCCCTACCCTACTATCACCTCTAGTACTGCCAACAGTGGCACTGACTTTGTCGTCAATTCTACCAACGCCAGCGCGGACGACACAGTTATTCTCATTGATGACCTCCAGCACGTTGGCCAGCCCGTTGAAATGACCTTCTACGAATCCGTCCGTCAGGTGCACCGTCCTCTCGGTGATACAATGTGCCGTGTCTCTGCAAGCTCCAAGAATGGCGATACCGACGTTACCTCTCAGGGATACGATACGACCCTGGGTCGGAATGTCGGCGTTGATTGCGTCGGAAAAAGATGCCCGGATCTTGCCCATGACCACCACGGTTGACTGTGGCGTCAGGTTCTTGATGTTATCCTAGGTAATGCCAAGGGCATGGATGGCATTGTACGTGTCGACCTTCCATCGAGCATAATCCTTTCTGACAGGTTTGGAGTTTGAGACTCTTAATTGCGAAAGAGCAACTGGGCCAAGTCACCGTGAGCTGTAGACAGAGACTTTGGGCTCGTTACTCATACTATGGTAATAGAGACTATGCCGCTGTGCCCTTTAACGATCACTAGCGGGTCATAAGGATAGATAGACAAGGGGCAGAATATAAAATACCCTGTAGGACAACCCGTATTACCGTAACAGCTTTCACCCTGGCAACGGGTTTGTCGAGCGAAGCCATGATAAAACAACAAATTCGAGGACGGAAGCCTACAGCAGGCGCCGTACAGGGTGTTAGTTGAACAGACCCCACCTGCAAATGGGGCCGCCGTGATGTCCTTGAGAACAAAGTTGAGAGTCTCTTAATGTTGCGGTCGGTGTCGTCATTCACGCTCTACGTTGTTCATTCTCGCATTCTCGAAATAAAACTAACTACCAATGCGGGGTATGGGTACTTCTCGGATAATACCAAGTAATTGGCACGGTCGTTAAATATATGGACATGGGTGTTCAAGTTGATGACGTCACAAGGATCTCCATGGGCATGAGATCACGTGACGAGATGTGTTCCCAGTAATTGTAATGGAGGAGTTCCCTTCCTGGGTTTCTCTCTTCTCCGGCTTCTACTTAGATAACTTGTTGTATACTCAACGAGTGAATACAGACGCCGGCATCAATACAACTATCATCACCAAATATAATTGCTACGACGACTATCGTCAACTCCCCAGTTTGGCAGCGGTCATAACGTAAATGTGAGGCAATAGGTGAACGACAAGCTAGACATGTTATGGTGATGATGTAAAAGAGTTAAAGACCCATTTCCATCGAATCATTTTGAAGAGTTCAAGTATTACCCAAAACCCGTGGATAGTTGACCATAATCATAGAATTACGAACTACTAAGGTCAATTGACGCCGGATTCTACGCTTTCGTGCTTCAATTGTCATCCTAAGATTGAAACGTAATCCCATCTTGTCATTGTGACATGTTTGTCGATGTCATTCATTGGAGGTTTCTATTGTGGTTGATTGTGATTGTTGCAAGTTAAGAATTTGTTCTCCGTATCTGGCTCTCGATTATCTCAATTCATCTTCCGTGAACCCCCCACCACTAGTAGGGTTCATGGACCCTAGTTTCAGCGAGAACGGGGTACGATGTGAAACAAGGGACTTGCCAAAACCGGTAATATTTGCTACCTCCTCAACCTGGCAAGATCGTGACTGACCTTCGTTACATTTATGGTATCATCACCCCACTCATTGTAAATTCAAACTAGACAAGGAAGAAAATGATAGCAAACTTTTTTCCTCTAAATTTGACTATCCGTATAGATATTGTGAGGTTCCATTCAATGCTTAAGCTTCTAGATACCATAGCTTTTGCACACTTTTGTGTCTATCTTTCCGTTTTCAAGGAACACTCAGGAAAAGCGATAATGAATGTGACGGTTTGGTGCTTCTAGAATTCCTGGCCACCCGGCCATCGGGTGGTCAACGGTAGGGTCATAGGGTTAAGGCATCAACTCACAGTGTGGACAGACCGTGTGGATGACCCGACGCACAGTGAGACAGCCGGCAGCGGTTGGCGTGTCAAACCGACAGTTGGTGGCTGACATCGCCTGGAAGGTTTTGCGAATTCGCACGGTAGACTGGATAGTCTCCCCTGCGTTACCTACGAATCTTTTTGTTGCTGTTGTTGTATCGTTTAACGTCTTCGCTAACTAGATTTAACTGTTAATACGACGACCTCACTCGGCGACACTGATCAAAAAGGAGTCGTCCCTTTGGGTCAGTCCCGCGAGGTGAGGAAATGCGAGTGCATACCACCAAGGAACCATCCTATGACCAACAAAGAGCCCAGTGACGAGCACTGGAAGGGGCTTGGTGATGCATGTCCTGTTATATCGTCCCGCATAATTTTTGACCTCGATCTTCGTAGTTGCCGAAATAAATCAACTTGCCAGAGGTTGGGTATCGGCTTGCGGCATGAGTCCTTTGCAAAGTTACGGTGTACAACACTCTTGTTCTGCTCTATTTGAAAGTAGTCGATGATTGTCGGTAAGGCCGATACTGGTAATTGACAAAATTTCCCTGTCCTCCTCAGAAAATCCCCCCTTCGACGTGACTCATATCGACTGCAACAAGAACACACAAAAGGCGTGACAGTTCTGACGCGGAACCTTCTTCTAAGAAACGCGACGACGTGCTGGCGGAGGGCCTAACTGTGTTCTTAAGTTTATCGATCCAGAGAAGAATCCTCTTTGGCGGGTCGAGAGGTGCAAGCGTGGCATTGATCGATCAGGCTGAGCCCCAAGAGAACGTGGAATGAGATGGATTAAAGAAAAAGACGTGGAATGTGTGGTTTAATACAACCGACGATGAATTGGGGGTTTATTCATCTTGTGTCCGATGGAAATGGCGACTTCAGGACTCTAAGGTACCATTTCGAGGGTATTAAGGAAGAGGGTTGAACTCCGAGCCAAATAATAGTATGTTTGAAATAGCCAATTTGCCTCTCCCCTCATAAAAAGTACATCCGATATGGTCTAGGGGCTAGGATATCTCGCTCTCACCTGTTACACAGTTGATCCGAGAAGGCCGGGGTTCGATTCCCCGTATCGGAGATTCATTTTTTTGATGTTTTTTGACGTCGAATCCTGGGATTCACCTTTTGATCATTGTCTTCACTACGACGTTGTAGACTGTTAAAAGCTGCCTCTATATCAGAGTCTAGAAGTTCCATACATGGGCGGTAGCTCATAAGACATACTCGTTTTCGCTTTTATATTGTCTTTTTTTGGACAACAGGAGGACAAGACGATTGCAACGTAAATATGTAGTGTACATGTAAACATTTCACGGCCACGTTCCATAAGTTACTGGCACGCTCCATGTATAGCGTCAACCATGTTATTTGTAGAGCTCTGGCAATTGTCCCGATTTGGAACGCTCAGGTAGACGATCGATCGCCTTGCGACGAGTGTCCGAGATACATCTGTGCTCTATCGGAATCACAAGCTGTCATCTACCTAGAAGGTTTTTACTTTCAAGTCTAGGCTAGTTGACCGGACTTGGGCGGTATAGCTTGACTAGCTGTCATGCGGGACCATCGTTAGCGAACAGGTTCCTGTCGAATTACATGTTTCTTGTTGGTGGGCTTCAAGATGTGGTGACGTTTCTCGTCTTGGGCAACCGCCCGGTAGTGGACCGTCTGGATGTATGAAATATGTTTGCGTAGACTTGTAAATTGACTTGACTGATACATGAAAGCCCCACAAATCTGTCGGGGAAAATTCCGATATTCGCGTTTTCATAGGCCGGATGCGATGAACATAGTTACCGGTGTGGGTCGCTGCACGGAGCAAATGCACGAGTCTAGCCGAAACACGTTGTACTACGGAACAATGGCTGTAGCTTTGTACTCAAGGCTGACGACGATAATAGTGACATCACTAAGATAGGAAATTCAAAGGACCTCTATGCGCAAGAATAGACTTGCTTCAACGAAACAACACTTGATGTTTCTTATGTTTATCAGAACCGCCGTTAGCCAGCCATGATTCCAAGCACGTTGTTCGGGTGATGGTGTCAAACACTCAAGCACCAATTAGATGCCGTAGCCGTGTGTATTGAAGACACATCAAGGTGGAAATGTCAGAAAGGTTCCCATCATTCTGAATCATCGCGTGAGATCATTTCAGCTAACGATCTCCATTCTCCCCTCAAGGTGTGGAAGTACCTGGAGGAATCGTACCACCCTTCTAAGCATTCCACTATGATGTGGGAGATGAGGAACCTTACCCTCTGCACCCTGGAAAATTGTGGGACTGTTGAAAAATACATCGATGGTCTCAAGAAATTCGTAATGCTTGCTGTTCAGGGTGAAGCCCCCATGAATTCATTAACTTTCCTCTGGACTCTCAATCACCTCACTGACGACTATTAGCCATTTGTACAAAGCTGGACTAAAGAAACGGAGGGAATGAAAACCTTTGACCATGCTCTCTCAGAAAAGCTTTCAATGGCCTTGTCTCATAGATCTAAGAGATCCCACTCGATTTATAGTGTACAAGGTGTGGCGGAGTCCCTTCGGATCTAGGCCACTGAGATTGATTGGTTGTTGTCGGCCACAAGTCTTATTATCAGTTTGCCTTCTTCCTTTTGCCTTTTTCCCTAGGAATGCTGTTTCTTGGACTATGGTACGGGCAGTTTCCCAAGTCCCTTAAATTGAGGTTGGCTGTGGAGGATGCATAAGAATCAAGCAACGCTGATAAACAATCCTAGATCGGGATATGTTGGTGGAGATGCTATCAGTCTCTCGCCGTCGCAAGGAATTTGGCCCCGGATAACAACTATCCCAATATAATGGAGAAAAGCTGTGTTTTATAGGTATGAAGCAGAACCCCGTTCCAGACGTCACAAATGGATACCTTGAATCGTCGTGAAATACCGCGCTCTGTTTACATTGGTGGGTATAATATGGAGTCTTCACTGTGTCGAAGTCTTCAGGAAACAGCTTGACGTAATATTTCTAGAAATTGAGTGGCGTGATGCCTTGGCTAATGCTATGAAGCTGCCCAAGGGCGTCCAGAGGGCTGCGTGTATTCGTTTCGATACTAAAATGCTCCGTTTCGGTCATTGGCGTTGTCATCGGGCACCGATCCGGAAGTTTTGGAGTCGGAGCTGAGGCTATTATGCCTAGACAAAAGCATAAATATTCAGAACCCAAGTAGAGTCCGGTCGAATATCACACGTTGTCAAGGAGACGAGAATGGCGTCTTGAAATTCCCTCTAAAGGCGTCTAATGTCGGGGTAATAAGCTGGCAACAGCTTATATACACATGTCGGATATGGATGGTAAAGTACTTCACATCTAAACCTTTGCACTGTCCTCTACCTATTACCACCGGGAGCATAAAAAGCCTGCGCATATCGCACTTAGAAGAGATGTATTCATCAAGGGAACAAAGTTTTTATCATTGGGTACGGTACTAACTACTGTTAACTTGTGGACATGGGTGTTGAGCGTCATAACGTCATGACGTCATAGTGATCGACACCAATGAGCGATTATATGTGAGGAGCTGTGAAGGATCATGTCACAAGATGGTTGTTACCAGGTATGGTAATGTGGGCATATAGTCTCTCCCCTCCTCTCTCTCTTTCCCTCTTTCTCTCGCTCTTCTCCTTTTGGACGGGCGAACTGATACAGGTGTGAACAACATGAATGCATACATCTCGACTTCTTTCTCATACTATATCTCTCTCAGTGACAGTCCCACTTTTACAACTACCAGTGCCATGCGGGAGTCCGCTGGATTTGAATCCGCAAGGCAAACGCCTCATTCGCCTGCTCTTTGGCTAGCTTCCAGGCCTGCCGCTCCCAGTGAGGTCCGACTTCCGGGAGCTCAGCCCAGGCGAAGGCGAGCAATGGCCCTCCCGAAGGTTGACATATTCCTCGGGGCTAAAGAAGATATGTTAGTTATTCATTCAGCAATTACCCGGATTTGTTGCGTTTTAATACCTAAAAGGGCCGGTGGGCTTGCTAAACTAAAACTCGTCAATCGGTTACATTGTTTGCTGGTACTGATTAGCTAACTGATCGAACATATATATTGTAAAACCCTAGTGGCGTGGATAACAGGCAGCAAGCTTTTGGCGGATTTCAATTTTACCTCCTGCATTTTCGACGAATTCGATTTGGTGAGCAAGAGATAATCGGTAACATTTTCAGCTGGCAACAGTTAGCCAATTGAGCGAACAGAACTCTTTTAAAGTTCCGGTGATGTGTACATCAGGCAGCAAACCTGTTGTCAATTTCAATCTCATCTCCTACTTGTTTGATAAAATGTGTCCGCTGGACAATTTCTTTTCGGATCATTTATGCATTTCATCCTATCTAGGGACATGGCACTCTGCTGGACAATTTATTAAGATGAAATGGAGAAGGCAGTTGGAAATCTTAAGACGTCACTTAAAGGTACAGGAGAAAAAACAGGGTGGGGCTGACAAATTTTACTTCCCAAACAGCTTTGTGTGGGCTCTCTGGTTTATCTGTATAGGAAAATGGGGCTGATGGGTAAGCCTCAGGCAGTTGGGTTGATACATATCGCAGTTGCCTTGACAATGCGGTCAAAGCTGTGAATGCCATTGACAGGCGTTGACTCATTGGCAGGTGCTGAGAACATAGGAGGCTACATTTTCCAAAGATATTTTGACACAAGGTCCATAGCAATAGAGAAACAGTGATACCATGACTTATGATCCGTGGCAGTATAAGGATTATGGCCTAGCGAGATGTACGGAAGTTAGCGCGGGTCATCGAATTCCTAAGCCGGAGAAACATTGTGACCCCAATGAGATCGTGACTCCATCTACATAGTATTTTCACTGAAATGTTCCACCAATCGATTCTTTTGCGGCACAGCCCTTACACTTCTCGTACGCGCTAATTGGCCTCTACTGGAACCTTTATGTACCATGTTACTATTCATGCCCTTGACCTTTTTAAATCACGATAACCCCTCGTTCTCCAGCAACTACAGTCATGGCCTGCATTTACGAGGCGATAGAACATGGTACATTTGTTCCTACATTCGAGTTGCGGCTTTGATTCAGTCGTTCAGTAGTTTCATTCCCCATATCTAGTCCCGGGAGCATTATACTCGACACGTTCAATATCGATTATCAGAAGCCAAACAAGGGTTGGTAGGGTTACAAGGCACTAGCAGAGACTACGACATACTAACACCCGGAGGGAGAGGGTCCAATTCCTGAAACGGTAATAGCTTTGATGTCCGTTCATATACCCGGTAGTTGCAGAATCCTGGTGTCTTGAGGACTGGCGATAAGCACGATAAGACAATATTATGTAGCTATCTCGTGAAATTAACAGATTTTGAAGTATCATGATTGATATATAGACGGGCATTGATACGGAAAATGGTGACTTCCAACAACTGGAATGTTGGCTATGGTGTGGCCGTTATTTTCTAACTTTCAAGTGCGTAGTCTGTCTACACATGCCTCATTGTTCGACGGCGTTTCACTGTTCGGGTTTGGCTATTATCAATGCCCATCAGCTAAACAAATGGAGAGTCTTGTGATGGCCTTGGGTACCTTCCACATCTCGGTGTCTAGAGCATTATGTAAATTTTGCAGCGGCCAAGAGCGTTATGAATAGGGTTAGGGACTACAAGGCTGTGTTTCCAAACCCAGAAACATAGACCTGAAGGACTAGATTAGCAAATGATACGTAGCACGCAGCTATGCAATCCCTTTCAGTGAAATTCGGGCTTTTCTCACCCGTCTCTTCTCCGTTATGTAAATTGAATACTCGATTGCTGTCCTTCACTTATACTTTGCATTCCATTGCTCGGCCACACATGTACAAAGGTCAACAATTATTCCGCCGAGTAACGCTTTTTGCGAACAGAATCACTACCCTCCTTAGCGGCCGGGAAATATGCATCTTATCGACCCAGTAGGGCTTTCTCGACTCGTAGTACTTCTCATTGGTAGTTACCCCTTACACTAAGAATGGACATCGCTTGGGGGTCGACGGTACTACTGGTGTTAACTGTGCTTTAACGCGGGCAAACACGAACCGGAGCTGGCATACTAGTGATCTCAACAGATCGCTTCAAAAGCTCAACATACTAGCTTTGAGCCCGTCTTGCCAGATTTGTGTTCTGCGTTTATCTTCCGTCAAGCTGCCCTGCTTGGCCGCTAGAGGACAATCTTGAATCGAATCATGTCCCCGCTTCGCTTTGGGGTGCCGATGCACCTACTTAACAGGGGGCATATACCCACGAGAGTCTACAAATGGTAAACACAGTCACTCCGTTTCCATGATTGAGCATGACTAGAACTTGGTAGAATAACTCGAATGTTCTTCCCTTGAACAACAACGCGATCCGCATGTCGTCGTTGGTTCCTCGCTTCTGTAAACCAAACCAGTTGTTTCGGTACAATGATCCTACACAAATCATCATCGCCATCAACAAATATACTAACATCATTCCCACAAAAAACAAAAGGAAAAACCCCTCTTGCGAAGGGAAAACCTGTATTGCTTTTCATTTTTGCACTTCAGCTGGACCGTTTGATATCTTGTTTTATTATTTTCCCCTGGCGGTTATATTTCGGGTGCAGGCGTTAGACCTGATCTTTTTTGTATTCTCCCGGGCTTAGTTAGGAAAGCACTGTTAAGTCCCCGGCCGGCTTCGAACCGACTGCAGTTTTG
>JMSH01000125.1:0-58820 GCA_000712465.1 Huntiella moniliformis | reverse complement strand
GATCCTATACAGTCTTCAGCTCGGGAAACACAAAATGATTACAGCACCGTTAGCTACCCCTCGAGCCAGCCACGCCCCCTTCCCTGTCTTTACAAGTTCCAGTCTCTCACCACCTTCCTCCTCTGCACATGTGGCAGCCCGAGAATCGCCCCGCCAACCTCGGCCTGCAGCGACCACGTCGCCACAATCTCAGCCACTGGCGCCCGCGGGACACACGCGCTGTGACTGGGGAACTATCGGTGACCGGGGCACAGTTATGGAAATGTCATTGCCGACGAGACCTGGACCTCCTGAGAAGAGCGAGTGCGTCGGTCGGCCGGGCTCAAACGGGAGTGGTGGTGAAGTGGCGGGGAGAATCGACATGTCTACGTCGATGGAGACACAGACATTGATAGAGTCTCCAGACTCAAACAATGAGAGTAATGGCAAAGTCTCTATGGCTCCTTCTCCGCCCACTACATCACACCTTCCATCGCCCCGCCAAGTAACTTCTCTTGGCCTATCTTCTTCCTGCCCTTCTTCTTCCCCTCCAAAGCAACCCAACTCTACTTCCTTCCCCTCCCCCTCCACGCACCTCCCAAACCTAGCCCCATACCGACCCCTGCTGTACGACACACCGCGATTCCGCCACGCGCCTTCTGTCGTTGTACCCTCTCGTCTTGTACCTTCTAGGCTTGTTGCACCATGTATTCTTGCGCCCGTCGTTGCGCCTGCCACTGCCACTGATGCATCTGTTGGCTCTGCGCGCGCACTTTCTCNGGGTGTGTGGCGACAGATGATATGGCTGGTGGAGAGACGCCACTGGAGCTTGCTGCCGGGCGAGCGAGAGCGACGGATACTTCTGTTTCTGTTCCTGCTTCTTTTGCTTCTCGATCTGAAAGGTGGAAGGATATATCTTCCGAGGCGATTTTTCAAAAGGTGAATTTAGATGAGAGATCTGACCCACTTGAGAATTGTTTCTTTACTCCCGCAGTCACAAGTACGCCATCATCTGGTGTACGCAAAGATAGTATTGTTCTTCAGTTCCCTGATCGTTCACTCTCCGGTCCTTCGGCCGTCGGTCAGTCTTCCCGGGTTATCCACGCCGCGCCGTCTCCGCCAAGTCCCGACGCATCTGTCACTCTATCCCCACAGCTTGAGGCCTCCTCACGCCCGCAACATTCTCAGTTCATTGACGCGCAACGACAGTTTACTTCAGTTTCTCATACGCCGCTTCAGCCACTGCCTCAGATACAGACACATTCTTTGTCTATATATCATCATCATTCAGGCTCAGCCACGACTCCCGCCACACATATAGAGCAAGATCTCTGCGACAGTACCGTGCTTCCGTTCGGTCAAGAGTTTCAAGGCGGTGCCGATTACTTACCCGGGGTCATGTCCCCTCTTCGGGTGCGGCAACAGGCGGATTATTCGCCTTTTGCCATGTATCCTGAAGCTCCCAGCACGTCTTCTGTGGTCGCCGACCCGACGTTTGAGTTTGTTTCGCAGCCGCAAACACATCATTTTGTTGATACGCTTTATCGTTTTCCGTCTATCCAATCTGAACAGTCAAATCCACCAACTCAGTCCTTTTCTTGTGTCCCACAGTCAAGCCCATTTCCAAATGACTTTGTTTCTACAGCAGTGTTTCCCTTTGCCCCGCAGACCATGGTGTCGTCGCTATCGACTCAGCAACCAATGGCATCTGCACTTACTGCGCAACCTCTCTCCTCGCCCGCGACAGCAGACGTCTTTACCCCGGACCAACTGGCTCACAACTATACAGCCCCCGCAGATGTATGAATACACATGGCCGCTCTCCCCCAGCATAGACTGGATTCCAAATCAACTAACCAATCGTGATGGTGTGCATTCAGGCACCTGCAGTTGGCGAAAAGACGCCAATTGAGACAATTAGACAAACATTCACCGAGTCGAATGGGATCGTTGGTGAAAGAATAAATGTGAGTACTTTGGGGGGTTACCAAGTGTCGGCGTGTTGGTGGTCCGGGTAGCAAAAGAACTGCGACGTGGTGTCTTGTGTTGCCACTTCAAACTAACCACCCTCTTCTAGACCTTGACACAGAGATACCGACAGTACCGAACTATCAAAAGGGATGGCAACTCTGGTTGGAGAGGTGAGTGACGCAGCTAAAACAACAGTTCCATGTCCCTAACACGTTGCAGCCTTGGTGTTTTCGTATTTTGAATACGTCGTGCAACGCTCCTCGGTTGACTTGATCACTCGCGAGCGAGACCGCTGGGATAACTGCAAAGATAGACTCAAGAATGTGGGTGGCTATAATCTTGACCTCATGGGGTTCTTATTCGACACTACACATGCACTATTTGGGCAGTTAGCAGCGGGAGTGGTACAGGGTATTCCTTATTGTATGGGGATATTGACGGCGGCGTTTAATGACGAGTCTCGCGCATCGTCTATCATGTATCATGTGAGATTGATCATATCGACGAGTATCCGTGGGGATGCCAAAAATGCGGGAGTTGTGGCACCCTTGAGCCCAGAAGAGTTTTGCCGGAGGTTTGTGGACGCTAGTGATGGGGAAATGCAACACGCTGTGGTGGGCGTTTTGAGTGAATGGCTGTATGGAGCTTTAGATGGAGCGGTACAGGTTGTTCATTTGGATGGTGTGCCGGGGCATGAAGTAACCATGGATTCGTCTCTAGAGACAATGACTCAGAATTTCCCTGTGGACTGCAATATGGAGCAGATGGTAGACGCAGGGCAGGCTGTTCATCTCGTCTGTCGATCTAGTCATTATGGTCTTTTATACGGACCTGTGAAGATCAAACGCCCGGTTGAGCTCGAGGTATACCGCACAACTATTCAAGAGGCGCACAAGATCCAAGAAGTTCCAGGGGCTCTAAACGGAGACATTGGAGGATTAATGAAGTTGGTGGGGATTCCGGGTATGTCATTACTTGGAGGGATGACTCAAAGTCCGTTATTCCAAGGGCCTTTATTCCAAGGAATGGCTTCTAGAGGGCTGCCGACCCATGGATTACCTCCGAGGGGTCTTTCTCCGCAATGTATAGGCTCAGGTGGACTTTCTCCTCATCCTCTATCTTCCCATGGACAGACAGCGCAAAGTCATCCTTCTACGCCAGGATTCTTCGACTTGCCTATCACAACGACACCCAATAGATTAGACAGTCAGACTCCGGGAGTAGAGAAACCTCGAGAGAGCCCCAGCCTAAATCTTCTCTCGGAGACCCCAGCAACGGTTAAAAGCACACTTCTGGTTGACATGAAAATTGGTCAACCTGTATCAAGCCAGGTCTGTCAGCCAAACACCGAACCTGCCAATCACACTCAATCTACGACGTCACCTACAGAAATGGCAACTCCACATACATTCCCAATCCCAGCAAACATGGCTATGACATACCCCGTTCGTTTCTCAAAACAATGTCTGAAGCTCGACCAAAAGTTCCGACACCACCATTCTCCCGCAAGCTACCGATACACAAATAACTTTACAGCACACTTCATGAATTCGGAGTTTTCTCCGGAAAGGTGGTCTCCACAAGATGCAGAAAGTGAGGGCGCAGTGAGACGCGGAAGAGTGGATACCCGGCGTGATAAGAAAGATGGTGATGGTGACAAGAAGAAGAGAAGACGGTGGAAGAAGGTCGCTGCCAGGGCAGACCGAGAATCAGAAAGGGAAACTGATGAACCTGTTCATGGTCTCGATAAAGCAACATAATCACATAAGTGATGTTGATAGATAGACCGTAGGGTAATTAACCCTAGTATTGTACGACCAAAGCAATCTTTGCTTCACTGCCCAATGATATTGATGGAAGTGGAGTCTGTAAGCTAAGTGACGATGAAATGTTTCTAACAGCTTAAGGTAGTAACGAATCGGGTATTGAAGGATGAAGGTCTGAAAATTTGGCAACGGAAGGATTCGGGGCGAATTTAGTTAAAGCTGGTGCATGACGGAACGGAGGTCAGAGAAAAGATTTAAGACCCCGCCTTTTAGAATTGTGACTGACTGTGATTTAATTCTTTTTTTTTTCTTGAAGATTGTTGAATTGCAAGTTGAACATTCCAAACAAAATGGCTAACTACGATAACTATGAGACGCCCCTCGGCGCTCGCTATGCTAGTAAGAACTTTCTTCTTTTCATTCCCGTTCCGTTAAATCCGTCATCCATCCCGTCTGTCAATACAACCATTACCGTAATGACACCGGCGGTTCCCGACAACCCCGCGTTTCCTCCCCGGATTTGACCCGGCCCCACCTATTATATGCGTATCATAAGATACTAACCAAGTACGCTCGTTTCCAGGCAAGGAAATGATGGCGCTGTTCTCGGCGCGCACTCGTGTTTCTACTTGGCGTCAACTTTGGGTTTGGCTCGCTGAGGCCGAGAAGGAGTTGGGTCTAGACTTTTCTGATGAGCAGATCCAGCAGTTGAGAGATAACGTGCGCATTTCTGATGAGGGTTTCAAGGTTGCTGCTGTTGAGGAGAAGAGACGGCGCCACGATGTTATGGCCCATGTTCACGCTTTTGGCCAGGATGCGCCTAAGGCTGCTGGTATCATTCACGTTGGTGCTACCTCGTGCTATGTCACGGATAACGCTGACTTGATCTTCTTGAGAGATGCTCTGGATCTGATTCTGCCTAAGTTGGCTAAGGTTATTGATAACCTGGCTAAGTTTGCCATGGAGTGGAAGGACTTCCCTGTTCTGGGTTTCACGTAAGTATGGAGTACTCACGGCGCATTATCAACAACTAACACTTATAAAAAGCCACTACCAGGCCGCTCAGCCCATCACCCTCGGTCGCCGTGTCTGCCAGTGGGCTCAGGATCTCATGATGGATCTCGAGGACATTGAGCGTGTCCGTGCCGACCTCAAGTTCCGTGGTGCCCAGGGTGCCACCGGTTCGCAGGCTTCGTTCCTCGAGGTCTTCAAGGGCGATGAGGACAAGATTGACCGCCTCAACGAGATCCTTTGCGCCAAGGCCGGTTTCCCCGCCGTCTACGATATCTCCACCCAGACTTACACTCGCAAGGTCGACCTGCGGGTTGCTAACGCCATTTCGGCCTTTGGCGCCACCGCTGCTAGAGTCGCTGCTGATATCAGACACATGGCTCACGATAAGGTTATGGATGAGCCTTTCGAGAAGGACCAGATTGGTTCTTCTGCTATGTCTTTCAAGAGAAACCCCATGCGCTCGGAGCGTATCTGCTCGTTGGGTCGCAAGCTGGCTACCATCAACGCCAACTTCTCCGGCACCTTTGCCGCTCAGTGGTTCGAGCGCACTCTTGACGACTCGGCCATCCGCCGTATGGATATCCCCGAGATGTTCCTCATGGCCGACTCTCTCCTCCTGTCGCTTGACAACGTCACCAACGGTCTTGTTGTCAACGTCGCCCAGTTCAAGGAGCAGCTTGCCCAGGAACTTCCCTTCATGGTCACCGAGAACATCCTCATGCGTCTTGTGCAAAAGGGTATTTCCCGCCAGGACGCCCACGAGGAGGTCCGCGTTCTTTCCCACCAGGCCGCTAAGGTCGTTAAGCAGGAGGGTAAGAAGAACGATCTTGTTGAGCGCATGAAGGCCAACCCATTCTTTGCGCCTATCAAGGATGAGATCGATGAGATGATGGATCCTATGCTGTTCGTCGGTCGCTCTCCTGGTATCACCACCCGTTTTGCTGGCCCCGGTGGTGTCCTTGAGAAGAAGCTTGCGCCGTATCGCACCCAGATTGATGGCTCTGCTACCGCGGAGCTGAACGTTTAGAGGGTTAATGTGGTAGGGTTATAAGTAGTTAAAATGGATTTTTGGATTAGTCATTATTAGATTCGGGTGTTTATTCTTCCATGATTACAAGTGTGTGTGGGTTTCTGGTTCCTGTTATTAGTGAATGTACATCATAGCCTGTTACAGTGACAAATGCGTAAAGTATTTCCCGGATGCGACAGATTAAGCAACTTCCAGAAATTCTCTACTCAGAATAATCCAGATAACTCCGGTCGGTAAGCACACATTCCGTATGCACACACACAGCACAGCATATCATAGCCCCGCTCCTCCCCTCCCTAGTCCGCCCCGCCGATCATTGAAACCCTTGCATAAAGGGAAACCATGCAGCCCTTTCCTCGCTCGTTCGTGTGACGCCTTGCAACGACGGACATTACCTATGAGGGGAGCCCTGGCTTCTTTTGGTAGTTGGGCAGAGGTTCGCGGCGGGCTGGAGCACGGGCTTGTTTTGGAAGGGACGAAGAGGGGAGGGAAGGAGAGCGATTTGATTTGTGATTTTTCTTTTTGGTGATGATGTGAGTTCCCCTTTCATTTCCACTGACTTTTTTTTTCGTCATCTTTTTGGAATAAGAAGGTTTTATATATAGTTTTGTTTTGTTAATCACGGCGGAATGGACGAATGTGAGTATTCTTGCTTGGAAATTATGTGATGAGTGATGGATGAGTGAGATTCAGCTCAAGTATGACCTGACCCCTAGTTTTGACGTCAAACCAACCAGCCAACAGGAGGATGCGATACTTTCACGGACAATAGGTGGGCCAAGGCAGGCAGTTCATTTGTTTGTTTCAACGGTCTTTAGTTTACCGGATTGTGGCCGCAGCTCCTGATGATTTTCGTCAAATTCTGGGTTTCCTGCAGGGACACAAGGAGAGGAGAAGCCGATTCAAGTGGATTGGCCTTGTCGATATGGATAAAGACGGAAAGTCATTTACGGAATTGAGATTGGACTTCCCTGTTCTTGGGCGTTTGGTCTTGAAAGATGGACTGGGTTTGTATCATCTGCCGGTGTTTTGGATTGTACTTTAAGTGCGAGGCGTCATGCGGGATGGATGCAGTTCAGTCAGTTCACTTTTGAATCTTTTCTTGGCTTTGGATATTCTTGTTTTATTTTTTCTGTTTTGGTTACGCTTACGCTTACGGATTGTCATGATGTCTTCTTCGTTTACATTGGTTTTGAGAAGGGCGACACGGATGCGTAGGTTGAAAAAGACTATCACTGACATTCACTTTTCATTTTCAGCCACGAATGTTGCAGAGGTTGATGTGGCTCAGGACCAGATGATGGTTGAGGCTATGGGGGATGTTGAGCCAAGTCATATTGCTGTACTCACTAAATGGTTAGCTGAGTCTAAACGGCATCCACATCGTGAGTTTAAAGGAGTTCTACGGTTGATATGGTGACTAACATAGATCTAGGTGATCTTCTTATTATGAAGAGACTACTTGTTCTTACCCGGACATTTCCTATCACACAACTAGGGTTGATGCTTACCAAAACCACCATCATGGACGTAGCCTATCGGGCTTTCTTGTCAGGGAAGACAGATGAGTTACACCAGACTTCACTACGGGTTCTTACAAATATCTTGGTGTTGAAGCCGGACTTACGAAGGGTATTTGTAGAGTGTGATTTGGTACCAGAAGCTATCGAGAGATATCTTGAGGGATACAATGAAGAGGAACTGGCTTGTGCTAGTTTGCTGCTTTTCAGTAGTGTGAATACCGGGTTAGATATTGACCATACATTGGAAAAGACAAGACTGGTGGATGGTATTTCAAAGGTATGTCGTCTGAGATCTCAAGACTCTACTTGACATATGACTAACACTCAGTAGGCTATCAACAACCTCATCAAACACAACAGATTACCTACACCTGAAGCCTCATCACCAGGTAGCGCAACTCTCAAGCTTCTTTCAACAGTCGGTATTCTCAGTAAAAAGCCCGAACTTTTCTCAAGTCTTCTCAACCCTCTTTTCGACCTTCTCGAACGGGTTCAAATCCCCGATAAAGACCCGATGCAACCACCAATCTCCCTCATCATCAACTGTCTCTACACAGTGCCACCACCAAAAAACTACACCTACAGCAAGAAACATGCCGAGAGATTGTTAGAGCTTCTCCAAATTTGCTTGGCAACTTATCATGAAGACCATAGCAAGTTAGATCGTGAAATGGTTCCCCTGGCTTTGACGATTTTGAGAATCACAGAGACGGGAGATAAGGAGGCTAAGAAGGTTATCACGGATAGAATTTTCCCAACAGAGAAGGATAGAGAGGAGGTTTTAGGTAAAGGAACGACTCTCCCACATAAAGTTCTTGCACACGTTACGAACCCCATTGCTGCAAACTTTGCCCAGGCTATGATGAGCGTATACTACGAGCTATCGGATCATAACGTACAAACGTTTGTGTCAACAGTTGGCTTTGGTAACGCAGCTGGGTTTCTTTCCTCTCGGGGTATTAAGATGTCCGAGTCGGAACTGGCGGGTACCAAGAGTGGACCTAGCTTCGCTGTTAACCCTATTACGGGACAACGTCTGGATATGGAGACTCCTGTGGAAATGCCCGAGATGACAGATGAAGAGAAGGAGAGGGAAGCAGAAAGACTGTTTGTTTTGTTTGAAAGACTAAGAGCAACGGGTATTGTGGATATTGAAAACCCAGTTACCAAAGCGAAACATGAAGGACGCTTTGAGGAGCTGCCGGATAGTAGTGATGAGGATTGATCAAGGGTTACATAGGGTTTGATGTGTGGATACTAGGTAATCTCTGTATATAGAGTTTGAGATTTTTGTTATTGAATTGATTTTGAAATTCACAACTTGTTTCTTTTTATAATGACGTTTTGGAAGAGAGGATTTGGTTTGGGGAGGGCTTTAGGACAGGTTAGACAGGTCCATTCGGGGGGTCAGATGAACGGACGGCCAGCAGGTCGAGGAGGTTCCGGGAAAAGTCAAGATGGGAGATCAAACAATGGCCGGCCAAACGGCGGGTCTTACAACAGACCATCCAACAACAGATCACCTCAGCAGAAACCACTTCCTCATATGTTTCCGGCGGCCAACACGTGGTTTATAAAGTCAGCTATGCGCCACCCATCTACCCTCCGTCCTTGCAGACTACAACTCCCACCAAACCTTCGTCACGGTGGTCTTGCAATTCGGTATGGTGAATATCGGGTTCCCAAAGTTACCGACCTCCAACTATATTTCTCAGGCAAGGAACACCCGATGAGTCGCTACGTCATGTGGCGATATGATGAGAAAGCAAAACGGGATTCCCTCTTCATTCATGTATTCGTGGGAGTTGCTGCAAGGCCGGTGGTCAAAAGCTTTGTGAAGCGGTGGGTTCGTGATGGTGTTTGGAACGCATTGAAGGAGATGGGCTGGGGTGTCGGCGGGAGAGCATTGTCTACGGAGGTGCAGGATATTGTGGGGACAGTACAGGTTATGGTTACGGTACCAGATGCTGTTGTGGCTTTGAAGGGGGATACTATGAGAGATATTGGAAGGGAAATTGTCAAACAGGTGGTCATTGGGAAACTGGTTAACGAACGCTCACGGAACACGGAGATTCCGGCTGGTCCGGTACTTTGGCCGGGAGGTCCGATTCCCGTTTGGCAGAGACGAGAGGTCCTTGCTAAGGTGGAAAAGGAGTGGGAAGAGGAACAACAAACGGGAGTCATCGGCCCTCTTAGTCGGGAAATCATGCAGCTTCAAAATGGAGATCCCTCGGTTGCTGATGAGGGTAAACAGTGATGATGTTGAAAGATACCCTTGTTTAGGGTTACGCCACGTGGACCGCGCCACACGCCACGTTGTTGTTGTACATTGATGTGTAGATAGGCCGCTGAATAGACATGTGAATAGTGTTTACATTTGTATAAATTCTGGATAATATCAGTATAGACGAGATGTTAGTTTCATTGACAGTTGGCAAGGTGGATGCTGGAGTAACGGTTTTATTGACGCCTGACAAGCGGTTGGTGAGTTTCTTTTTTTATGAGATTTGACATGCTGTTTATGAGATGAGGGATCGTGCTAACTAGTCAATGTAGATTGAGTTTCCGTCGATTTTACTGCCTCCGGGGATTTCATCCGGGAGTATAGTAGACATTGCTGTATCTCGCAATGCAGTTTCGGAGGACACGGCCGCAGCGTCATTTACGGCGTTGCAAGATCGGATTTATGCGTCGTTTGGATCGGCGACACCTGCAGCCCCTGTTCTACGCTGCCTGAATGCAACGCAGACTAGTGTTGTACTCGAATGGGATCCGATTGTCCTGGGAACAGCAGATTTGATTTCATTGAGTTTATACCGGAATGGACAGAAGGCGGGGAATATCCCGAGACCGTTGGCAATGCATAGTACTAAGATCTCGGGAATGGCGGTGGACACTAAGTATGAGTTCCACTTGGTGTTGAGGACTACGGCGGGCACATTCTCTTCGGAACGCGTCACTGTTGAGACGCATAAGATGACGGATTTGAAGGGTATTACTATTACCGTGGGAAATATGCCTGCGAATATCCGGGTAGCGTTGGAGGAAGCCGTTGAGCGCATCGGAGCTAGAATTGTCGACGGGGTTAGAATTGACACGACGCATTTCGTCACCATGGAGGGTCGTGGTCCTGCATGGGAGAAGGCCGTGGAAAGTAATATCCCCGTTGTCCGGCCTGAATGGGTGGAGGCTTGTGAGCGGAGTGGAAGACTACTGGGCGTTACAAAGTTCTATCTCGATGCGGTTATTAACGGACCTGCCATGGGTGAAGGAAGACCTCGTGTTTCAAAGCCAGCTGAGAAGGCGCCAGAGAAACCAGCCGAGACAAAGGAAGAAGCAAAGACGGCTCCTCCGCCAACCCCTCCTAAGGATGTTCCAACCGAGTTACCCACGCCAACTTCCCCGGGAGCCCCAAGAGAAGAAGTTAACACATCTTCTGAAAAGGAAGATGCACCTAAACGTAGAGTTTCGGGGGCTGGTCATAAGAGACGGGTTTCTCGCGCGGGGAGTAACCCAGGTTCAGCGGTAGTTGTTCGTGGTGGTCGGGCAACGTCAATGAGTGCCACGGTTGAAGGTGTTGAAGATTCCGCAACGGAGGAAGAAAAGGGGAGTTTCCAGAATATCGCGTTGTAGGTTACATGTTATGAGAATGGTCTTTTTTTAGGCAAGAGATGAATATATTAAATCACGAATCAGCGCATGTACTTAATCTAAAAGGTCTCTCTCCACAAATCGAACTATTGGGTGAACGAGCAGAGGCAGAAACTGATTGTGTCTCCATAGCGTCTTGAATGACTTTACTACGACGACGTTCAGCAGCCTCACTAACCCACTCAACAACACGGCCTTCATAAAGCGTCATAAGTGTACGATCCAAGTTTTCCAACGCAGGTTCCAACATTCTCGCAACGGTACTACCATTCGCTCTTTCCAACCGGGCAAGTCGTCTCTCGATATCCCGAAGATCAAAGTGGTCAATGTGGCGGGTATGAGTAACCTTTGACGCTCCGGGGTTTTGCGGCGCAGAGGCAGTTGACAAGTTTGACAACGACGGGGTCGGTGAGACTGAACGGGGCGGAAGGGAGAAACGGGATGGCTGTCTTGGTGCAGGTGGCATGCCGGCTGTGCGAATTGGGAGAGGCGGGGATAGTGGGTTTCGGTCCCGACGGGGGGTTAGCAGACTTGTTGGACGGGAGTTGGTAGTCGTTGTGGATACAGAGTATGGTCTGCGTGCCTTGGGACGGGGTCTGATACGTTTTGGACGAGGAAGGTTGGTGGGTGTTAAATCCACAATTGTCATGACGGTTGTGAGGGTGGGTAATACTGTCTCTGGAGACTTTGGAACGGGAGAAGTTGATCTTGATGCTGTGGGGGTTGCAGCTGGAGATGGTGGGGCAATTGAGGAGAGAGATGCCATTGAGTTTCTCTTATCTCTGGCTCTTTCCAGGTCTCGGCGTTTCTTGTCACGGACTTTATCCTGGCGGTTCCGACGCCATTCGGCGGGTGTGAGTGGCTTGGTTGCAGAGTCTGGCATGGGTGATAACTTTGAGTCGCGACGGGAGTCATGAGGGAGAACCATGATTGGGGCAAGTTTATCCTTGTTGACCTGCTGTCGTGACCTCTTTCCACGGGGTAATGAAGTTGGCGAGAGTGGCTGGTCACCCGGGTAGGAATGGGAAAGTAGAGCCACTTGTGGGGGAATATCCGGAATCGGTCTTGTTGGGGGGGCTGTTGCCTGTGGTAAAGAGGTTGGAAGAGACGGAGAATTTGGGGTTTCTATTGTCGGACTGTGCATTGCACCGCGACGACCGGAGAGGGGATGCGTCTCTGGTGCTGGAAGACGAAGTTGATCTAGGGACATATGGTGGGCCATTGCGGGGATGAGAGTTCCGGAGGCGGTTCGTGGTGTCATTCCCGGTCTGGAAGAAGATCTGGCAGGCCGTGTTATAGATTGTCCTGGTAAAGTGGCAGTCTGTGTGAAAAAGGGATGTAAACTACCGAGGTTCTCAATCTTCTTTGCATCGGGAAATGGGGAATTCTGAAGAGTTGGTTTTGGAGATGCTAATTCGGTTAGTTACGTGGCTATGTGGCGTGAATAATTGACTTACCTGCAGGAGGAGACGCCACGGCAGGGGGACTAGAGACACTTCGCGATGGTGATTGGATAGTAAGAGATTGTTTTGGTGGTGGTGGCGGAGAAGCGTGAATATGAGGTTCTGGTGAGGGACTTGGTGTTGGAAGATTCCGTAATGGGTCTGCTTCAGGGGGAATGGAAATACGAATATATCTGATTCCGGCAATAGTAGTTCCAAATATTGCAGTGTCGGGAAGTTTCATTGGCGTGCCGGGACTATCCAGACCTGTGGAGTCTCTATCGGTAGGACTTCTTGTAGGAGACTTGGAATTCCCTAGTGACAAAGGTCTCCACTTTCGTAGTCTGGCTAACGCACCAGCACTCCATCTACTTTTCTCAACATCGGCTCCTCTCGTCATCTTAGGCATAGACGAACGACTTCCCAGGACCTTCCCTGGCTTATGTTGACCCCAACCATAATCTGGGCGTTCCTCTGGCGGCACGGGTCTAGACGATACGGGGACTAGTTTATTCGGTGGTTTGTGGAGATCCTGTAGTGGTCTGCTAACTCGTCGTGGACGCGCCGTTGCCGGTTTATATTCCTCTGGTGCCTGTCTCATAGGTGGGGTTTTATACTTCTTCTTAGGCGGACTGACAGGTCCTGTGGTGACTGTTCCGGAACGACGTCGACGATGGGGAATAGGTAATGGTGGAGGCGGATTTTGCATCGGGACTCCGCCTGGTAGTGAATGGGATTTCGACCGAAGTCTAGTCTTTGGCTCATTGGGGTAGCCTCTGGATATTGACGCGGTAGAAGGCGTTGTGGAATAGGTTGGACGACGCGGTCTCACAGGGAGGTCTGCAGCTGTCACTGTTGCTCGTCTGGTCGAAGGGATTGTAGTAGACGGTTTAGGAAAGGAAGGAATATCCGGAAGTTCTGGGAACGGTAAGGCATCTTTGATTTCGGGCGGGTCGTTAGAAGGAGACATGATGATGATGATGATGATTATAGGAAGACATAAGGAAATAAAGGAAGGACAAAAGTTGGATAAAGAAAAACAAGAGGCAAATAACCCAAGACAAAGAAAAGGAAGAAGGTTTCTACAAATCATATCATACATGTACATATGTAGAACTCAACATACCCAACACGCAAATTACTACATCCGGAAACCCATCCCCTGTAATCCAGCTGAACAGGAAATCCCAGTCCATGATAACCTGCGATCCCCCTCATCAGAAATAACGATCGACCACTTTGCAACCTGCCCATGTCCAAGAGACCCGGTTAGTGTGTTAAACAAACCAACGACTCAGGGGGGACCAACCCCGGCGCGTCATTTATCGTTCGGTCCAGATCAAGATTAGCCATGTTGATTAACAGCGCCACGAGGAAGACCAATGGATGCGAGGCATTCTGAGTTTGTTCTTTGTTCTTTGGAAGTCATGGAATTGGGTTTTTTGCTGCCTGTGTGCGTGGTTAAGAGTGACGAGTGAGACTTGTTTATGATTTGTGATCAATTCGGTCTGAGTTTGACGGTTTTTTCACATGGTCCTCGTGTCAAAAATTAGATCCACTTACATACACCTTTATCTGTATCTGCAAGGCTCGGGCGTGTTCGTAGATCTTGTAACACGAAACCCTATCCCTACAAAATAAACACACATATTCGTTCCAAACAATTAACCCACGTCAACAAAAAATTAACCTTCAAAAAAGAAAACAAATAACCATGACAACCAATTGATGGGTTAGGGTAATTACAACCTTTGTTTTGTTAGTGGTTCGTTGATAAGTCGTTCGTACCATCATTCTTAGCTTATCCATTGTTCTACGATTGATTGATTGATTACACCACCTTACAAAAAAGACCCTCCCTTTTTTAGAAATACAATGTGCAAATGTCTATAATCCTTCTACAGTCTTCTATCGTCTCCCTTATTACAATCTTCCATCTCCCTATCTTCTCGGGCCAGGCCGCTTCTTAATGAACGGATCAACTGCCGCTTTTTTGCGCGGAGGCGGCTTAGGACGAGGTCCATTGGATGTATTTCCGGCTGCTGGAGGACCAACTGGCGGAGGTCGACGAGGTGGAGCAAGTCCCATTACTTCCATAGCCGACGGATCAACTGGTGCTCTTTGCTGTTGATGATGGGTTTTTCTCATCATCTGTGCACTCAAAGATCCACCACTACTTTGGTTAGGTTTATGGTTTGGTGGCGGTCTTGATGGAAGTCCCTTTTGTGGGCCGCCTGGGATAGATGGGACAGCCGACATGGGACCCGAATGTCCGGGGCGTTTCCGGGGGTGATTATCTTCATGGGAACCTGCGCGCTTTTTGCCATGGATATTCGCTTGCGGAACCCCTTGTTGGATCACTGGTGGTCTTTCAACATCCCTAGGTCCCTCAAGAACCGGGACACCACGTTCATCCATACAATAAACCGCGTTCCTCGGTCCCCTAGGCGGTGCCCCGTGGCCAATAGGTATAGAAATCGGCTTGGAATCTTCGAAGTCCCCAGAAGCCTCGATCGGTAGCTCGCCACGGACACTAGGCTTCCTTAACATCCCCACAATATCACCCTCCGTAAACAGCTTCCGTCTCTGAACATCTTCAATCAGCCGTCTCCAGTACTCTCCCTGCTTCAAAGCCGTAGCATCACCCAGAATCCATAAACTCTGCTTAGCTCGAGTCAAACCAACGTTCATACGTCGGATATCCGTCATAAAACCAATACCCCCGGTTGGGCTGGCTCTTACACAAGAAAAGATGATAATATCGCACTCACGACCCTGGAAAGCATCGGTAGTGTTGAATTCCATCTGAGCGAGGATCCCCTCGCCAAATTCACGCGAGAATCGGAATCGCAGCTCGGACAGTTGCGCTTTATAGGGGGTAATGACACCAATTCTCCGCGAAAAATCAACTCCAGAGTAATCTGCCCGGACTCTCCGAACGAGCTGGAGAGCCGCTTCAATCTCCTTGACGTTGACCAAAGAGCCACCTGAACCACCGCCGCCGCGACCACGAGCTTGCACACCGCGAATATCAAAGAATCGATACGGCGACAGGAGAACACTAGAGTGCCATTCAGCCTTCCGCAAAGCCCCCATATCACCACCATCCAGTAGTCGGGAATCGTAGAATTCACGAGCAGGGAAGGCCGAAATATGCGGGTGCATACGGTATTGTGTATCCAAAAGATACACGTCATCCGGGTGAGCAGTCTGCATACGCACAAACAATGACTGATCATACCCATACCTTTGTGCCGACTGAGAAAGAACAGTAGGCGGCAACTGTTTGGGATCACCAACAAGGATACACTTAGCCGCACCATACTTCAATGGGATAAGAGCAGATAACTCCACACATTGCGCAGCCTCATCGATAATGACCGTCTCGAACTCAATATTGGACAAATTCCGGAACATGTCATGGCCAGATCCCGACAAAGTCGCACAAATAACCTGAGCTCCGTCAAGGATCTGCTGCTGAATCATGCGCCGCCGCATCTCAACTTCACGAGCCACGGTGTTCCCAGCGTCCCTGTCAGCGTCAATCTTAGCGCCAATGCGTGTCTGTCTAAACTTGAGCTCATCGAATTTCCGCTGAAGTCCGGAATAAACACTTCGGTCGCCGCCAGCACGGGCTGCTTCAAGCTGTGGTCGGATAAGATTGAGCTCCTCCTTGATCTGGGCCGCCTCTCCGTGGAGCTTGTCACGTTCCGCCAGAGCTGTTTGTTTGGTCTTGTCGCCTTCAAGTTTGGCCTTGACCATTTCGTCCAGAGTGACGTCTTTGACAGCCGCATTGATGGCGTCTGAGCGACCAAGACGGATGACAGTGATTGGGTGTGTCTGACCACCCGTAGTTTTTACACCTTGTTTTAGACGCAAAACTAACTCGTCAACCGCAGCGTTGGAAGGCGCACAAACAAGAAGCTTTTTCTGCATAGCAGGTTGAGGTGACGCCGCAGGACGGTTACCCATCCCCGCGCCAATGGATCCAATCGGTTGTAACGTACTGGCAAAAGACTTAATCGGCTGGGGTCCTCCCATGTTGTTACTAGAACCAAGAGTCCCGGTCAACAGACAACCAACCATGGCAACAATAGTCTTTGTTTTGCCCGTACCAGGTGGGCCCTGAATCAACGTAAAACCATCATTGTCCTTGGCGCCCAGGACAGCCTTGGCCTGACCAGCGTTCAACTGCCAGTTACTCATGTAACGTTGAACCTGCTCATCCGAGTACCGAAGAATAGGAGATGGTTCAGCCTTGAGAATTTCATCCATAAGGTCGTAGTACTGTAGAGCTTCCAGGGCAGCGTACTCACGCTCGATCGTCGTCATGTTGGTGATGCGCACCGCATTGACAGATGTACCAGGCATAAGTTCTCTGGCAAGCTTATTCTCCTGGTGGTTCAACCGCCATGTAACCTCAAGAACATCCTTCTTGAAAGTGACCCTCCAAATACGAGCCAAACAATGCGCCGAAATAGAGTCATCAAGAGGTTTCTCTCCCTTGGACAACAAAACGATATCACCTTCGGCAACCTGTCTCTCTCTAGATCCGCCGTTAATCTCAGCTTCACTCCGGCTCGGCATCGTCGTAGTTATCTCCAAAAACCGATCCACAGTCATGCGCGTCATGATCTTAATCCCAAATGTCTTAGCGGTACATTCAGACTTATCCGTGACAAACGACCGCCACGCCTCGTAAATCAACAAGGGCATAAAAGTCTGCTTATACGCCACGGGCTGAGGATACGAATTTTCTACATGCGTCAACGCCAGACCTGAAGGCGGGGCATCACCATCATGGAAGATATCCCAACTGAGGATTTCAGCATGGAGAGAGTCCATTGCCGGCATAAGACGAGCACGGTTATCTTTGGCTGTGCGTTGGATCTTGATCTTCTTGACTGGCCCGCGGATCTTGCCCTGAAGAGCCCGTTCGCGCCGACGCTCGGCCTCATTTAGAGCGTCCATACCGGCCTTGGAGGATTGAACAAGCGAAGACTCGCCATCATCATCGTCAGATTCAGATTCAGAACTCTCAACCATAATTTCAGACTTTTCCTTCACGACGATACCACGGGCGGCCCGATCTCTAGCAATGAACTCGGCACGCTTACGAGCCATCTCCTCCCGCTCCTTCTGCCGAGCTTCTTTGAGGGCAGACTGCTTAGCCTTGACTTGTGCAGCATGGCGAGCCTGAACAGCTGCAGATTGCTCGGCACTCTTATTACGGAGGGCCTGGACAGCTTGCATTGCAGCCGAGGGTTTGGCGACGGTAGTCGAGGCCTTGGCCTTAGCCTCGTGCTTAGCCGCAAATGAAGCGAGTAAGTCCTTATTGGCGGACAACCCGGGAGTAAGGGATGGAGAGATATCGTCACCACCGGACTTCGCCCAACTTGACATGTCTAGTTTGGCTTGAACCTTGCCAGTTCGACCAGCACCGGCGCCTCCGATAGGAACCACCGCTGTGATGATAGGCTCATCTTCAATGTCAATGCAAGCTGCGCGGAGCAACTCGGCTTTTTGCTGACTCGACAGCTTGGTGCCTACGCCGTATTTTCCATCAGGTCTACGTCTTGCTGCCTTCTCAATGTACTCGCGCACTTCGTCTGGAATCGGCAAAGAGTACTCCGTCAAACGATTCAACAGCTTGACGATAATCTTGACCGTAATTTCTACAAGATACTCATCCTTAAGACGAATCATACGTACCAAGCCTATCAGGAATGACCTACAAGGATCGAGTACCCGAGTCATAGCAGCAGAGGTAACCTCGGAGTCTGACATCTCTGGAGTTGGGTCACCCGGTTTTTGAGTTTCGGCGGCGGTAGCCAACATCACTGTCTTACTAGCGGAACTCAAAACACCGTCATTAGATGACAGGGCCTCGGCAAGCTCGATCACTTCACGGCAAAAATCAGTCAACACCCGGATCTCAATGTAGAAAGACCAATACTGCGTAGCATCAAAGCAAACCTGCACATAATGCCACTGGCATCTCCACCAAGCATGAACACTGTCGAGATCACTCCGAGAGAGTGTCCGCGAACGCAGTACGCCAACAGCTGGATCAAACAATCCCGTAATCACATCCTTGGCTGTGTGCAAGATATTCCGCATCGGATTCCAGGCAGGGTAGATTTCGACACCCTCCTTGTTTTTGAACGCCTTGGCTGTAGTGTTGATGGCGACCGTGAAGGCCCGAATTACTGGAGTTGGGCGCTCCGTGATGAGTTTAAGCATAGCCTCACTACGAGATGACTCGCCGGTAATAGTCTTAATGAGTTCTGTGGCAGCCAGGGAAATCTCCTCCTCGCCATGTAACATCATAGCAAGAAGTGTACGTAAATGTGAATCTTGACCTAAAGTGGCAATCTCTGACCGTTCAAAGTCACACAAGCGTTGCAAAAACCGACCAATCACGGCCGAAGTCTCGAGGAAACGCTGGTTAAAGGATACCCGTCCGGCTGCCATAGGCTTAGTAGCTTTACGCTCATGGCGGAATTGGTCGACTGGGAGAATCGTAATGAGGGGTTTGAGCATCATTGTAGCGAGTGAAATGTTGCCGGCGTGCATGAGGTCCAAAAAGGCCTCCCATAACAAAGCCGACTTGCGAGTTACCATCTGCTGCACCTGGGCACCAGTAAGCAATGCTCGATGCTCGGCCGCATAAGTCCGAGTATCCAAGATCAATGCCTTCTCGATTACCGCAGCGGCTGACTCGTGCTCATACATTACAGAGCTCTTTTTCTCGGCCGCATTAACAATGATATCACTATACTTCAACGCGATATTCAACGCGTTGTTAACAAACACCAAGTTGTTTGAGGCTGCAAGATACTGAATCAGCACCATATCTTTGTCCGTACTAGGGTTAAGATATGAATCAATGAGTTCTGAAAGTGTCTCCAAACCCGCTCTAATGCATGCTGTCCGACCGGCCTCGTTGAGTCCACCGTCTGACAAAAAGCTGCCAAATAAAAGATGTAATAGGGACTCTGAAGCGTCGGCCCGTTGATCACGGGTCAAAGATTGCGACCATACTGTGATCCACGCGATTGACCTATGTAGACCCGTCCGGTTCAGCCCAAGCTCCATTGTCTTGTTGAGGAGTATTCGTATCATTGGTGCTGCAAAGATAGGCTCAATGACAGCAAATGCTCTTGGGTTGCTAATAGCACTCCAAAATGCGGTCGGGGCCTTGTTAATCAGTAAACAGAAAGCGTCGAGGACAAGTAAGAGGACCTCCTCTGATGGTACTGCCATATGCATAAACACCAGGTCATACAGATTGGGCCGATCCTGTAACGCCCGGTAGTTGTGCGTCAAGATCTCCTGGTTCATGGCGTTCATTATCGCCAAGACACCCGTCCAAAATTGACTAATCATCCCAAAGCTACCAGGCTGCATAGGATCAACAGCACCAATCTTTGACGAAGCATCCACCAAGTATTGTGACACTGCCCATTCAAATTGTTCTGCTGACATGGAACTAGGTGTAAGCGAGCCCCAAGCCGCGAGAGCGAACCGGTGGCATGTTGGATCGTCGTCAAACAGAAACTCGGTCATGGCGGGGAGCAACACATTAGCTCCAAGTCTAAGCGGCTTCTTGCCGCCGGAGACACAGTCGAAGACAAACTTAAATAACGGCCGCTTCTCTGGTGACCGTAGATATGTGACGCAGCATAATGACTCGTAAATATTGAGAAGAATTCCGGAGAGTTCGGGGCCGAGAGATGAGAGCTTGAATGGTTTGTTCGGGACGTGGAGGGCTTCGATCTTTTGCCTAGACCATTTAAAATGGCTGTCGAGACGGTCATGGTCAAACTTAATAACCAGACGCTCCAGCGCACTAACGATGTCATGGCTGTATTTTCTATTCATCAAATCACCAAAAGTTAGCAAAAGGCCATGTCAAAAGTCACAGTATTACTTACACTGCCAACTGCGTCAAAAACGCCTTTCTGCATTGATGCCAATTCTTGATGCAAGAATCACATGACGATAACGCCGCCTGTAATCTGCTTGCATAGGTTTCCACCCACGATTCCACCTTTTTCCTGTCGACTCCAAAAAGTAGGGAGTTCCAAAGCGTCACATTGATGCGCACCGTGCCGTCTGCTATCCGCTTCGCTTTTTCCTCTGGTGTGATGCCGGATGTAGGCTCGACTTCGCTGTAGTTTTCGCTGTCTTCGTTGCTGATGCGCGGGCAGAGAATGTGTACATTAGCTGGAATCTCTTCTAGTTCGAGACGCCAATGATTGAGGGTCTCCTCTAATGATGATTGCTCCATTTCGTGAATGTGTGTGTTTTCGTAGATGTGTGTGTAAGATGGGAAGATGTTTGAGCGCAGATTCGGGTCATGGGATAGCTCTGCTCATCCTCTATATTTATGATGTGCCAGACGATACAGATTTTTTGAAATTAGGCTGGAGGGCGGCAATCTATAAATGCTTCAAATGATAATGCCTTTTGAAATAAATCGATAGATATGTTGCCTTAAATATTATTACTCTAGCTTCAGCCGTTACAAAAAAAAAGTTTAAGTAGTTCAAGCAAGCTATTTAGAGACGCATGCCTGACTAAGCAATCTATCGCGTCTTAACCCACAAGTAGTCCATAGGGTTAATTATGCCCCACCATAAAAAGAATGCGACAACTGCAGGATTCGAACCTACGCGGCCGAAGCCATATGATAGCGTGATGGTAAACCATTCGAGTCATACCCTTTAACCACTCAGGCAAGTTGCCTATTTAGTAACTTTTGCAGCTGTAGTTACATTTATAACTCAATGTAATAGGGTTAGGGTATGACATGTGACAACAGAGCTCCTTTAATTTCCCGCGCTTTCCCCGGACCGGTACAACATACAGGGTACCGCGGCGAGTCATGTCGTGGCTGGTCACGGGTGGACTTTTTAACATCAGCAGGCCCCAAGCTAAGCTACCAAAAAGCGGGATTCGCGGTTTTACTAGATGCCGAAGCGAGCCTGCATAGTTTTGACCGGAACAGGGTAAAGTCTGTTTGTTGTCGCTTATTTTGCAGGCCAAACGAACGTGTGGTGTTGTGATGTCGTCACCGATGATAACCCTATTAATGACCACATGTCCAACGTTCAACATTTGTAAAACCACCTTAATTGCAACCGTGACGTAAAGTTAGCTATTCCTTTATGACGTCGATGTACACGTGAGGTATTAAATGATTAAGCTTCCAAAAAATACAGTAGTGTATGTGTCATTTGGAGCCGCCGGAAATACCCTTTAAATCCCCAAAATGTCACCAAAAACCGGTAGTGGAACGGAATTTATGTCCTATTCCCTGTATGCTAAGTGGGGAAAACACCACTGACCTGATCTGATGGTTACTACATTTTTACACACCAACCGCAAAACGGGAACTGTGGCGGACACCGGAAACGCTAACAGGCCCCCTGAAGAGGCCGTCACAGTGCAGTCAATTAGCTGTCAGCTCTCAGCGATCTGCCGCTTGGTTCCTGCTGACGTAAACTTGACGGCGATATACCAGTTGCCAAGTCAGTATTTTTGATCAACGCTTTGCTCTCTTTTTTTTTTTCTTCGGCTGGCGTGAATTGGAGTTGTTTCATTCCTTCTCTTGCCTTTTTTTGTAATCGGATTGTGGCGTCTTTTTATTGTTTTGGTTTTTCGTGGTTTTAATATAGTTCCGTGTCCGCGCCTACTACTCCTGCCTATTCACCCATATTCCCGATCCAAAAGTGGTGGAAACCAGTATCTTTTCATCATTCCATTACCGTCAGACGACAAGGTCCACGTCAGAATTTGATGGGTGATATTCCCTGAAATTGATGCCAACAGACAATCAAACAAACAAACGACAAACGGCCGTTAAAAAAAAGGAGACAAAGTTCTCTAAAAGTTCAGAAAAAATGACGACATCAGAAAAGCCCACCGAGCGTACGGAGCTCCTTTCCGCCCCAAAGACGGACGAACAAACGGGGCCCCGCCGTCGTCGGAAATCCAGCGTGCTGGGTTCGGCCGTGAACCTGGGTGACAATTCGGCCCCAGCTTTGGCGTCTAGTCGCATGGCCATGTCGGCATCCCACGATGGCCAATCGGTGAGTACCGCACTTTCACATGTCAAATTGTACATGGTCCACTGACGTTCGGATTCTCGTATAGAATGGGAAGAAGCGCAAGCGCCGCGCTGCTCGGAGTGCGCTTCACAAGGTTAAGAATGCCATGGTGAAGCGGACCTATTTGCTACCAGCTCTTTTATTGGCTATCTTTGGGTTGTTTTACGCAGTGAAGCCCTCGTCTGCGAATCCAGTGTCCCATTTCATCTTCCTTAGCTACCCACAGCAACCTCTTAAAGAGGGTGCCCCAGTTCACTATGGAAAAGGTCCTTGGGATTTTGCCTTTGTTACCTTCTACACGATTGTGCTCTCGTTTACTCGTGAGTTCATCATGCAGGAGATCCTCCGGCCACTTGCCCGGTGGTGCGGAATGTCCAAGGGAAAACAGGCGCGCTTTATGGAACAGATGTACACTGCTATCTACTTTGGATGTCTTGGACCTTTCGGTTTGTACGTCATGAGCAAGACGCCTGTTTGGTACTACAACACCACTGGCATGTATGAGGACTTTCCCCACAAGACTCATGAGGCCATTGTTAAGTTCTACTACCTGTTTCAGGCTGCGTACTGGGCTCAGCAGGCCATTGTGTTGGTTTTGGGACTCGAGAAGCCGCGTAAGGACTTTAAGGAGTTGATTGCGCATCACATCGTGTCATTGCTGCTAATTGGTCTGAGCTACCGGTTCCACTTCACGTACATCGGTATTGCCGTTTACACTACTCACGATATTAGTGACTTCTTCTTAGCCGTAAGTTGAGATGAAAATGAAGCTTATATCTCGGTAACTTCCATACTAACCACGAATTTTATAACCAGACCTCGAAAACGCTTAACTACCTCGACTCTGCGATAGTAGGCCCGTATTTCTTTCTCTTTATGTGCGTTTGGATTTACTGCCGCCACTACATCAACTTGAAGATCATCTACTCCCTCTTTACGGAATTCCGTACTGTTGGGCCCTTTGAACTCAACTGGGAGACCGAACAGTACAAGTGTCTTCTCTCCCAGGTTATCACTACCTCTCTTCTGTCCGCCCTCCAGGCCCTGAATCTGTTCTGGCTCTTCCACATTGTTCGGATAGCATATCGTTTTGTCCGTTACTCTTCGGCCAGTGACGACCGTTCCGAGGATGAGGACGAAGAGTCTGAGTCTTCTAACGGCGTTGACGCCGAGAAGAAGGAGGTTGAGTCGGCGATTGAGATTAACGTGACACATGATAAGGAGCAGTAGGGGTTAGGGTTTATTTGATCTTGGGGGTGTACGTTTTGTTTTTGGGCGATATCTGGTGTACTGGCTGTACTGGACTGGACTGGATTTATGACTCCGCTTCACTTCACTTAATCTTCTTTTTATATATATTGTAGTTTGTAATACCGTTGTAGGATATATCTTGATGGTCAGTCGAGTGGGATCTTTGTGACGTGAGTTTGACGTGGTGAATGGACATATGGAAGACGTGGAGAGTATGATAGGAATAGGAATATCTCGCTTCCTAAAAGACGGGTCCGAAGGAAGAGTCGGGCATCAGTCGTTGGTCGTGGATGCGTTGGGTTTGTGAATCCTCGTATCAACTGTCGGTCTGGCATCCCTTACACTTGGTGGTTCGGGCGACGTCTGATTTTCCGTGTTTAGTTTCTTCTGTTGGAGTACATACACACATATGTATATTAATGTGTGGTTCTAGATGTCACCATTAAGGTAGGCAGGCACCGGGCCTCTAAATTCCACGGCCGAAAAGGATGCTCCGCAAGACTACACGAAGAGGAAAGAGAAGACAAAAGAATAAACCCTACTCATGTCACGTGCAGAGTTCGATGGAGAGCGGATGCGGTGAGCCTCGATGCACCGGGTGGATGCCGGACGGCTCTGTGATGGGGAACTTTTGGGAGTTGTACATAGGTATGATGGTGGTTGGTACTTGGAGAGAGCAAGAAAAATTGTTGATTTAGGGAGAGTCTTTTAGGTCCGGTTGGTAAATGATTATCGTGCTGATGAAGTTGGTTGATGTTGACCTGACCAACCAGCTAGTTGGACTGCATCACTGGGCGTATGTGACCCCTCATTCGTTATGCCCGAGCCAACGACGACGCGTCTGATAGAATGGTGTGTTGCATGCATGGCTACTTCTGGACTCGCAGGTTCTTCTCCATGCCAAATCGGGTATTCTATTCAGTCAGATACCCCTTGCTGATCGCAGTATCTTGCCACGAAAACAGCCATGCAGTCGCTCTATCTTATAGCGACATGGACACTCTATCACTGTATGCATACTCGGCCGGCAGCTAGGTAGACATCCCGCCTTCACGAGCGTCCGTTTGTCTAGCTGATGCCGCGCATCATGGATAAGTACATTAGCCGGTCGTAACATGAACCAAACGGGCTATATCCATTAGGTTCAGAGCCACTACATACGGGAACTGTTTTTGTTTGGATACACACATTCATGTGATAAAGCGGCTTCACCGCCTTGAACGAAGATCCCACTTGGTTGCCATACAGGTAACGTTCTTTTGTTGTATCTACGGCCACGGGAGGCCGCAACGGTAGCTGACCGTCCGTTCACCCGCCCGCTCGGGAGGAAGGAAAGGACAATGGCCGAGACGGATATGTACGTGGGTATTTTGTTGAACATGGAGTGGAATTGTAAAGTCTGTCAGCGGTCGTACTGAGTGGGAAACTGTACGTATTGCAGATAGAGAACACATACAGTTCATGTGAAGGAAGGCGGTCAAGGGTTGGGCTGGACTGGACTAGATGAGCTGTGGCGTTACCGTTGTATGTAGGTCAGACAGGATTCTGTTCCTTTGAACTAGGTTTAAGTTGCGCCTGTTGGCCGGAAAGGTATTGAGGATCGTAGGGGATGTTTTCTTCAAGGGCACAGGTAATGTAGAGTTTTGGTTTGTACACCGTTAATATCGTTACACGCCCATCTAATCTCATCGCCATGTCTGTCTATCGTATGTATGTATGTATGTATGTACATAGCTATAGCTGTATATATATGTTCCACACATACAAACATATAAGCATGCCTCCACAGATTATGTCCTTCGTCACACGAACCTGACAGATGCCATGGGATCATGATTAATGAAGTGGTAGACTCTTTTCAACTTCCATCTTAGTAGGTGTCTCAGATGAATCTGGCTACGTTTCGCCGTCGTGACAGGCGTATGACTTCTTGTACACCGGTGACATCAAAAACACGGGTAGCAAAACTGTGTGTAACAATTCTTCTTGTTGTCAACCACACAGCTCGTGATAAGTTCCACTGACCTCAGGCCCAACCAATACATATAACGGGTAAACGATTTCAGCCTAAGCGGTCTACTACCCACCTAGCCAAAAGTATCACCAACAAGTTTTTTTTAAACAAAAGACAGCGTGCATAGCTGATAAGAGACTTCCCGCAGCTCAAAAGAAATCTACTTACCAATGTAACCTTGCAGCACCACCATCTTCATCCTGAACTAGGAAGCGTGTTCCTTCTCCGTTTGCATTATATGGGGAAATCCCAGCTCAGAGTGAATCCCAACCCCCCATCCCTCCATTCCATTCAGAATTGCCGTCTTCCTGTCTACGCGCCGAACCTTCCACGGCGGGTCGACTGACCGTCAACCCGTTTAACGGACTTATACAGACCCCGTCATCCCTAAACCCCGTCAGTGGGCAACCAAGACTTTGGATTGTCAAGTCTTTAACTCAAAGAAGAAAGGGGGGTGTGTAGTTTTATACTGTGAGGGGGTGTCTTTGTCTTCTTTTGTCGTTGCAGATGCCCTGACCGGTAATCTTCCCGCCAACAGGTTTAAAAGGGGTTTGCATTAGATTTTCAGCACGAGTTGCTGGCTCTCGGTTCTTGCTTGGTGCGAAGCGCGTTTGTGAGGGGTTCTACTTTGAGAAGTTTGGAGAATATTTGGGGAGGTTATTTGGGGTGAAGTGGCATCTTTGGATTATATGTTGTATATAGAACCCTGGATGGACATGTAACACAGGATCAATCATTAATCATCTGGGGTATCTTGTTGTATGTATCAAGAACGATGAAAGCTGTGACCATTAGATATATCTCGGGATAGATAACCATTTCGTTTACCATTATCTGCCACGTTGAAAGTCAACTACATACAACATACTCAATTACTGTGATGAAAAAGACTGTTCAGGTCACCATACCATTCACACCTGATTCTAGACCAATTGCAAAGCCATAACAAAGACTACATTTGCCGCCGCAGAAATCCTTATGATTTGCTTGATCTTTTCCTTTACAACGGCCTAAAAAAATCTCGGAGATTTTATTCTGAAGTTGACGGTCTTATGGCCTAATGCCACCCTAAGTGCATTAGCTTAGTCTAGAACATGTCTCTATGAAAACAACGAACCGGCTAGAATAGGTCATAGACCTTGATGCTAAGTACCGGCCGAGAGAATTTAAAGGATCGTGGCTAAAGCTGGGCATTTTAGTGTGTGTTGCTGTTAGTCGTCGTTACGATAGGTGGTGTTTGTACACATGCGTGTGTGTTCATCAGTGCAGTATGGAAGGGTCCAATGTGGTATGTGGGTATGCATGCAAGTCGTCGAATCTTCTGATGTCGGGTTTCCCGATATCATGGGTTATACTTTCCCTGAAAAGAAACTCTTGAAACTTTGTTTCACGACTTGTCACTATCTATGCATTTTTGTCATCCCATCATTCATGTGTACGCACATACATAGATACATTACACAGCATCGAACAAACAAGCTTCTCTTTCTCTTCTAACTAGTCATCTTGACCTCTTAACTCGTTCAAAGATTACAAGTGAATTCCCCACCCTAACCTAAAAAAACAAAAACCTTGTTAACAATGTTGCATGGTCTTTTTTTTCTCCGGGTGCCACACGCATAACCCTTGATTACTAACCCATAAATACCCTTGTTCAAAGTGGTTTGTATGGGACATGATCTCGGGGACCTGACCGAGAGCCGGATGAACAAAGAACGCTGTGATCTTTCAATGCTTGAAAAGGGCCGGATACTCCTAAAAGAACAAGCTATGACGTGGTAGTTCTTGAGGTAACTGCTTCGCCCTGTGTTTGGACATTCTTTTTCCCTTTTGCTTGCTTTTGTCTGTGTTAGATTCAGTCTGTGAACTCCTTTGCGTGGTGTCTGTATGTATGTATGAAAGTCGGTGAGCAGACGGAAAGAAAAACCAAATATCGCTCGATTCTCCTTGTCGGCCGTGGGTCAGTTTGCTGTGTTGGCTTTCGGGAGATGCGTTTGACCCTCTACCGACTTTCATCAGTATACATACGTACGTTGTATGTATCACTCAGGATGGGAATTCCCTTGGGTCTTAGCGAGACATGGTCACGGCAGTTGTTTCTTTGTTTCAGTAGGTTGGGTGGGTTTGTCTCTGTAGGCATCGTCATCGTTGAGAACACGGGGTCTTTGAAAGTCCACATGTTTCTTCTTCAAACTTGATGGTTGCACGAGATGAGGAGAAATACTAGTGATCTAAATGTTGAAAGGCCTTATGGCGTCGTTTATTGTCTTCTCTTTCTCTCTCGCTTCTGACAAAACGTGGGGGTTTGCTATGTTTTACATCCGATATGTCCATATCCACTGGCTCAACCATAATCATGTCACCGCCCAGAATATCATAGGGTATTTCTTCGGCCGAGTCAATGGCTACGAACTCATTGCCCATGTCTATGATATAAACGTATGTACGTACAGATTCATGGAACTCGAAGCCCCTATGTATATACCTGCCCCCTAGAACCAGTTAAAAGCACCCCCGGTCTCGCTCGACCTTGTCGTTTTTGCTCACATGTCATGTAACCATGTTCAAGACGGGTATCCCTATGCTATGTAAAGGTCCAGATCAACACACTAATCTGTCGTTTGAAAATGTTCCACGCACACAGAACAATGGGATTTGTCGCCAAACTGGAAAACTCATGCACGTAGAACATGCACCCAGGTTCGTCAGCTTCGTTCCCTTTTTTGCTTACTTTTCTCCCTACCGCCCTTTCTGGCCTCTTCCTTTTGACGATTCCTAAACTGACCGTGTGCTTCCTGTTTTCTACTTTCTCTTTTCTCTACTTCCTCTCCCGACACCGCCATTGTTCCTAATCTTTCTTGTATTCTCGGGATTGACTTGGTATGTATGTACATGTGTAGATACTTGCATGACTCGAGGTACATACACACATTTTGTCGTCAAAACTATACGACAACTAAACAGGGTAACCTCTATAACCCTATATAAACCTATATTTGACCAAGTATGATTATGTCGATCCCACAACATTCGGGGTTGAAGATTTGAATCGTACATGAAACTCTTTGGTAGACCTACATGCTCCAGTTTCTCACAACTACGTCATTTTGAATGATACGTGTTTGCCTTGACCGACGGAGTCTATCCATTTTAGGCGAATTGCATTTGACTCATTGAAATATAACCCCAATGACATCAGAGAAACGCAGTTATGACATCTGTCAGACGACCAGAATCCTCGCCACCACCGGGCCTCCCACATTCCTGCGTCTAAATTTTGCGTCTCCCATGATACATATATTTCTTTGCCTCATGAACATGATCATCCCTAAAGTAGAAACTCACGTCAAATTATTCACATCACAGCCTCTGCAAAGCCCGTTTTTCTCCGCTTTTCAGTCGCTCGCACGAAAAAACCTCGCCCACTCACGCCCCCTCTGTCTCAGAAAAGGGCAACTGTATTTCGCGTGGCTGTGTAATTCTGTTCCAGTGCGGAGTCCAAGACTGTCGCCTCATGTAGAAAAAAAAAAGCCGCACATAAGGCAACTTGGACATATATAGCCCGAACACAGTCACTCCATCCGTCGGCTTGGGGCAAAGTTAGAGATCACAGCGTTTAGGGTTTGACACTCGGCATTGGGGTTGCACCGTGCCTACTGTTTCCAGAGCGAGAAAATCATTACTTTATTCGGTAACTTGTGAAATTCCTATTCCGACGCCACGGCAGCGACAGTTTCCTGTGCTACAGCACTAACCTGCCAGTTGAGCCGCTTTTTTATATCGTCCAAGATGCTGCCCAATTTTATAATTTGTGAACTAGGTAGGGTAATTTATGAAGCCTCATAAGGCTGTATGGCCTTGTTTGCATGGGGCTTTTTATCAGAGTCACATATGACGCCTCATTTGGACATCTGAGTGGGGTGTGACGCCTTTGGGGGTGCATCATGGCCATGACATGACGGGATATACCGCGATGTTGGGGGCCATCTAAGTTGGAGTTTGTGACCTGTTAGATTTTCCAGGGGTCTTTGTAGATGGAGAAACGAACATTTATCACTTAGCAATCGTCAATGTCTCGGGTATGGATTTTACATTCACGTGATTCATGACGACGCTTCTACGACAAGCGCCACGTTCGAAAGCAAGCCCTAACTCAGCGTTCTTGTTGTTTTCTTCAAGAACCAATCAAAGCAAGACTACCACTAATCTTCGTTGAAGCGCCTGAAAGCACCTGAACGAAACCTATAGCTTGTACAGTGTTTCCTAAAAAGAAACAAAAATGATCCTCCGGTCCTTCCTAGACATTCCAGAGCAAGCCAACACGCCACACCAAAGTTGCCTTATTTGGCAATTAAAATGCCCGCGCCACAGAGAGAAACGATAGCAATACGCTGCTTCATACCATTCTTGATAGTTTGAGTCCATGAAGTTACTTATAATGGACGGAAACCTAACTTCGCACACAAACCAGAACAGAAAGCTCACTGTAGAAAGCTACAGTGGGGAGGTGGAACTGGACAGAGAAGTATAACCTGGACATTTCTTCACAGTCTCCGTGTTTCCCATTCTTCTTCCTCTTTTCTTCTTCTTCTTCTCTTCTCCAGACAAAGTTGCGATTTTCCCCGACTTTTTTCGACAGATTTTCTTCGGCTTTTACGAACAATATTCTCTCGACACTCTTTTCTTTGGATCAACTTTGATACAACAACACAGTAAGTCTCAAACTATTTAGCTTGATCGCAGATAAGCTCATGATAGCTTGGCGTCAACATTGTCAAAATCCTATCCAATACCCCACCTATTACACCCAATCTTACACTGGATTTAATGTCTCAGACACTCATCCATAAAAGTGTATCTTTCCTACTGTCAGTCAATTCTGATATGATAGGTGCCGTTCCATTTCATCGTTCCGTTCGGTCTGGCCATTGCCCCCACGACTATAGGTCAACATGAAGTGGACCCCACGAATCCATCAAATTCCTCTACTACTCAATCCCATCCCAATGAACAATGGTTGGCTTGGACTCTGTGATCTATATGGTCTAGACCTATCACCCTTGCGTCAAAAGACAAGTGTCTAGCCATGTTCGTCGTTGTTGTCCTGTTTTCTACCCCAATTGGCCAGACAGTCGGTTTTTCAAGGCTCTTCCTGGTGTTCTAAATGGTGTTCGCCCCGCTTCCCCCTCTCTTTTTCTCTTTATCCACCCCTATATACCCGCCGCCGGGGCAAGCATCATTCAATAATCTGACTAGTGTTGGACTGTCCGTCCGACTTTCTGTCTCTACCCCGTCACTCGGTCGGCTGTCTGCCCCAGAAACTCCTTGGTCGGGTCTGGGATCTACACTGCGGTTAGTAGTGACAGGTTGACGGTATCGCTAGATGTGACAGAAGAGAACTGGTGTGTCTTAACTGTACAGATAGAAACAACACCCCTGGTTTTTCCTATTTGGTATCAACTCCCTATTCTCTGGTAGAGATGGATGTAGTTGAATCTGCACAGTCCTCTGGTACAAGTTCCCCGCGAGTATAGGCTCGAGGGAAATATCCCCGCACGAGGATAAATCCTGGCAACTCTGTTCGACTATTCATTTTGGTAAATGAGCCATGTGAAGCTGGGGAGTCCCAACTTCTCTACACCGAAACATGCCAACAGAAATCGGGTGAGACAAAGAAAGCCGAAAGAAATATACGGCAGCAGATACCTAAGGTATACATCTACCTACATATATAAAGTCTGTGTCGGACATGACAATCATGACTATAAGCGATTACACTATCCACACACATTTGCCTTCTTTGGAGCAGGACCATTTGAACATTTTTCTTCAACTGAGAACGTTATCGGCCGAGAACCTAGCGTGGCTTTGGTGCACTCCTAGTTGGGTGTATTTCTAAATGCTAGAACCATCTACCCCCCTGCTTAATATTTCTTTTGGTGTACTATTTTACGTATACACCTCATTTTTGGTTTTTACATTTGTTGGTAGCCCCTAATTTGAGACACAACAAAAAGATTATAGCACATAAGCTTGGATTATAGGGCTTGAAGTGTTAATCAATGGAGTTTCTTCGAATCCTCCTTTTGGTAGTCCAAATTGAGACCGAAGCGGATTAAATGTTTATATCACGAGATGCCTCGCCCTCCGTCTTTAGGTGTATTAGTCTCAGCTGGCTCTTGTTCAACATGCACGGCTACGTTGTCTTCCCTCTTCCTTTTTGTTCTCAGGATGGCCTCTCAGACAGGCCAAGTAAATACAGACCGAGCAGATTAACAGTGTTGATTTGATGGTCAAGACTTAAAACAAGACGTCTAGAGCAAAATCGTGCCGGCACATACCCTGTTCAATCTAGGAAATAGTGTTATGCTTTTTACTGTTTTTTTCTCTTTCGAGTGCCTCCCTTGTGTTGGCCTTAGCTCTAGTTTCTGGTTAAGTTCACTCAATTTGCCAGAAGAGGCTCAGCCTCACCATAAAGTCATGGGAATCCCAACTTTAACAAATTCTTTATGGATTATGTTCTCTGACCTTTCTATACTTGATTTCCCCCCAAGTCCTCGTGAGAGAGTCTCAAAAACCAGTCAAAGAGAGTATCCAAAAAGAGTGTTTAACAAAAGCTACACTCAAGATCTGAAGTTTGTGTTGGACACATACAAATATCTATACACTTATTACGAGGCCAATTCTTTATTCCCAACAGTCTATCGTGTGCCCCACCATCCCTGGACTTGACTTCGACTGTCTTGATTTTTGACCTTGACTGGAATTTCACGATTGTTTCCAGAAACAGTTTCTTCTTCTTCCTCTTTCTGTGTCTCTGTCTCTTTCTATATACATATATACCTCTCTTTTTTTTTCAGCATTGACTATCGTACTCGCACTTGCTTAGAGTCTGTCAAGGACATTGTCTTTTCTACTTCATCAATCTTTGTATTTTGCATTTAGACGCTTTTTTTATTGTATTTTAACCTTTTCCCTCATTGGCTCATATGGATCACATTGCAAGTCATACAAACATATAACCTACACCTGCCTAGTCCTACCCACCCACACATCATCCTACGGGTTTTTTTTTCTTCAGTTTATTTCGGACTCTGTCTACACTTTACCAATATCTGCTTCTTTCCGTCCGTTCCAGCGTATCTTCACTTGTACTCGCATAAGTGGCACAAGAGAGCATTTCACACCCCCCCTTCGGCCATTTACCCGCTCTACCGTCACCCATTGTGTATTGCAGCTTTCCATTCACATCCAAAAACAAAACACACGCTTTAATTGTCCGCCCTTTTCTTGACAAAAATATCTTGGTGGGGTTTTATACCTGGTGTAAACCTTCGTCCGACCAACCAAACATAGGACTTATACATTGATATCTGACGTCTTGGCCATAACTTCGGATCGATCTACTGCTACATTGGTTCTGTGGACTCGTGAGGTAGTCTTTGGTCAACCTTAACGTTACAGAGCCTTCATCCCATTTCCTTTTGTTTAAAAACCCCTGGCTGTCTACACTATCGTCCATCGTTTTGTTCTTCTTTCCCCGTCAGTTTTCACTTGGCCGTTTCGTTTGGGCCTTTCCATTCGGGTTCTTAGACACCCGTTTGGTTTCCTTTATTGTTTCTATTCCTTTCCGTTTCACTTTGGCAATTGGTGGCCACTTTCTATGAGCTTGTCTGCAAGGAGCATTCCTCTACGCCAGTCTACTAACACAATTGATCCTTGACTATAGCGATCTTACTATGACGGAGATGTCTCCGCATTTTGTGTCTCCCGGCTGGGGCTGGGAGGACACCAATGTTGCGGTCCAGTGGATTCTCTGGCCGCTTACCTTTGTTACCTGGGCAGCTATTTACATGTCCCATGGTATCATGGTTTGGCGCCAGAACAAGGATCTGGGCCGTTCTGCTCGCCGGGCATTGGGTGTTCCCAACACCCGCCCCTCCGATGTCCCGTTTTTGCTTTCTCCATACCAGATCGCCATCTCCACGCGGTCTTTGTCTTTGTTCCGTTTTGTGTGCTTTGCGCTCATGGCCTTGTACCTTTGCGAGGGTTGCTGGGCCATCCGTGAATGCCTCGAACGGCATATCTTGTTCTTGGGGACTGATTCCCCGTATTGGATCCACACCAGCCGTCTTGTATGTTGACATGTATCCTGCAGCTGTGTAACACATACTAACTACTTAAATAGGCTTACATGTATAGCGGCATGGGTCTTTTCGCTTTCTTTGGAGTCTACATGACGGCCGAAGTTGAGAACCACGGGTTCGCCAACCTCGTCGCATGCTCCATCGCCCTGACTGGAGAACTTACACTTCTCTTGTCAACGTACTTTGGCCTTCCCGACTGCTCCATGGGTACTACCGGCGTCCAATGCTGGGACTTCTGGTGCGAAGTTCGGTTGATAATTTCTGGTCTTCGTTGTGCTCTGCTTTTCGGTTGCGTTGTAATCGTCTTTGTTCCCCTTTGCAGGGCTTATAAAGCGTTCCGCTACTGGCAATCGGGTCTTAAGGAAGACATCGAAGCTGGTGAGCAGGAAGCGCTTCTCGAGACTCCCACTTCTGGGTACGGTACTTCGGACTCGGACTCCCCGCGAATTAAGAACGCAGAGGAAGCCGAAGAAGGATTCTACCGGCCCAAGAAGATCCCCACTCGCCACTGGTGGGAGTACTTGAGCTCGTACGGAGTCTTCTGGCAATACGTTTGGCCTAGCGACAACTGGAAGCTCAAGGGCCATATCCTCGTCTGCATGCTGATCCTTGTGGCCCAACGCGGTATTAACGTGATGGTCCCTTGGCAGGTGGGTAGACTGCTGGATATGGTGAGCGACGCCCCGGAGAATGGTGAGCCCTCTTTTGTTCAGATGGCCACCACCATCCCCGTCGTCCCCCTTCTGCTTCTGAACGTCATGCTCCTGCTACAGGGGTCTGGCGGTGTTCTCGGTGCCGCTCGCGAGACTCTGTGGGTTCCCGTCGCCCAATATGCCTACCGCGGGATCGAAATGGCCGCTTTCCGTCACGTCCATAGTCTGTCGCTTCAGTTCCATATCGGCAAGCGGACTGGCGAGGTTCTTTCTGCGTTGAACAAGGGCTCATCGATCAACACCTTCCTGGAGCAGGTCACTTTCAACCTGTTCCCGATGGCGTTCGATCTGGGCATCAGTGTTTACTTCTTTGGTGCTTCTTACAACGGTTTTTACGCCACCGTTGTCGCGGTCAATGTCTTCTGGTACATGTGGCTGAGTGTCGTCTTCTCACACAAGCGCACTCAGCAACGCCGGGAGATGACCAATGCGGACCGCGAATGCGAAGCGGTCAAGAATGACTCGATTACGGGTTATGAGACGGTCAAATACTTCAATGCGGAGGAGTTCGAGGTAGGCCGGTTCAGACAGTCTCTTGGCTCGTTCCAGAAGTCCGAGGCTGGCCTGGCATACCTGAACGCGCAGATGACGACCATCCAGGCCACGATTTTTTCGGTCAGTGTCAGCATCGTCATTGGACTCGGCATGTGGCAACGGGTCACGGGAACGATGACTAGCGGTCGTTTCGTGACTCTGTTTTCTTACATGGTCCAACTACAAGCTCCCCTGAACTTCTTCAACCAGTTCTACCGGACGATGCAGCAATCGCTCATCTCCGGTGAACGGCTGTTGCAGCTTTTCTCGTACAAGCCAACAGTGGTTGATAAGGACTCAGCCCGGACCTTGGACACTACAGAAGGTCGTATTAAGTGGGACAACGTGTCGTTTAGCTATGGCGGCGACAAGTTGGCCCTCGACAATGTAAGCTTCGAGTGTCGCCCTGGTACGACGACTGCTTTCGTTGGTGAATCTGGTGGTGGCAAGAGCACCATCTTCCGTCTTCTGTTCCGGTTTTATAACAATACTGCCGGTTCGATGATGGTCGATGGTCAAGAAGTCCACGATGTCACCGTTGATTCCGTTCGCCAGCAGATTGGCGTGGTCCCGCAGGAAACGATCCTGTTCAACGAGACCATCATGTGGAACTTGAAGTATCCCACGATGGCTCGCTCTGATGAGGTCGTCCACAATGTCTGCAGGGCTGCAAAGATTCATGACAAGATCATGAGTTTCCCCAAGGGCTATGACACAGCCGTGGGTGATAGAGGCATGCGCCTCAGTGGGGGTGAACGCCAGCGTGTCGCTATTGCGCGCGCCATGCTCAAGGACCCCCGCATTGTGCTTCTCGACGAAGCAACTTCGGCTCTGGACTCCCAAACGGAATTGGAGATCCAGGAGCAGCTCCGCCATCTGACTAAGGGTCGGACAGTGGTGATTATTGCGTATGTGTTTCCCTCTGCATCCTCTTGTCCATGTTTGTCCCAATCAAGATCCATACTAACATTGTGTTCTCTATATAGTCACCGCCTGTCTACCATTACGCATGCCGATCAGATCATCGCCATGCGTAAGGGCAAGATCGTGGAGCGCGGAACCCACGAGGAACTAGTCGCCCGCCAAGGGTACTACTTCCAAATGTGGAACCGCCAGGCCGCCGCCAACGACTCTTCGCGCTGTAGCATTGCATCGAAGCAGTCGGGCGACGAGTCTCTCCCCTCTCTCGACGGCTCCAGTAGTGAGTGCGAGGAGGTTCCGTCTGAATCAGGGTCGACGAAGACGTCCCCTGATTCGACGCCGGAACTCAAATGAGTTGTCCGTTTTCTTTTTTTTTTCTTTCTTTTCTTCGTCCTTGTCCGCCTTTGGTCGCCACTTGCGGCTTTCATCTGTATAGGGCCTGATACCCAGTTTCGGCTCTATACGCAGCCGTTGATGTAATCGGCAGCTCTCTGCATTATTGTTACGACTTAATTCCCCGTAAATCCCCTTGGATTTACATTTGTTTTTGGTTTTTTTACTTGTTATTGTTTTTTGGGTAACGGGATCACCGACGAATGGGTCGGTTAGGTATGACTTTTTAGTATTGGTTATGGATGGCGTCGGCGTTTATTCTTATCCAGGATGGATGAATATGATGTTAGACTAGTATTTTACAACATTGTTTTTGGTCATTTGGTTTCTTATTACTGTCCTGGATTATGACATCATTTCGGAATTTGTAATTAATCTTTAAAAAAGTCTTCCATGTCTCATCCCATGCCTAACCCTAACAACAACCCTGTCTACACGCCACCGCCACACGCGTCAACGTCATTCTACCATCTCGTCGCATCGCATCGCACTATATCGCATAATAGCCCAGCACAACCCATCAATCCCCACTTCAACGTCACCCTTCAAACCCCCGCAATCAAACCACAAAATGGGCCGCGTCCTCCGTCAACACAACTCCATCCCGGTATCCTCCACCACCGAAGCCTACACGCCCACCTACCCCGACCATCCCCTCCGCAGCGCCATAAACACCGCGCTCCTCCAATCCGGCCAAATAGCCCAGTAAGTTCCCCTTCCTCCGCTCCCCATCCAGCTCTAACAAAACAAATCCAGAATCCAACAAACCCTCCTGCACACCCTCTCAACCCACCCAAGTAACCCCCTCCCCACTCTGCGCGCCCACACGCTATCCACCCTCCGCTCCGGCCGCGCAAGTACCTTCCGCGATCTCCTTGCCGCGGTGCTGGGTGACTTGGCGTTGGATAACCCTGCGGCGCGACTTGCGCTGATTGACCCGGATGGATCGGATGGTGATGATGAGGTTGTTGGGGATGCGGAGGGGGATGTGGATGGGGATGGAGAGGATGAGGGGGATGGAGTGAATGGGAATGCGAATGGGGTTAATGGGGGTTCGGTGGGGGTAGCGGCTGGGAATGGAGTTAATGGGAATGGCGTCAAGACAGGAGAGTCAAAAGAGGTTGGAGAAGGCTTGTTGGAAATTCCACCAGCTGTGATACGGGAGGCTTTACGTCTTACAAGAGAATACTTAGAAGAAATTATCCAGGTTGAAGACGAAGGAGAAGAAGAAGACGAAGAAACTTAAACTGGTTCTTGTCCTGTTGGTTTGTTTTCCTGCTTGATTAATGACACATGACATTTATTCACTCACTATTGTTCATTCTTCAAAGTAAAAAAAAAAGTGTCTGTACAAATCTCATTCGCTACCAAGATCTAGAGACAAGAAAAAACATGCTATCAAAGAAAACAAACAATCATTACTGAAGCTGTCGCGTCAGGTAAACCGTAAACATAACAACAATACAAATTACCAGCAAACTCATAAATCCGTCACCTATTATTTGCTCGGTCTTTCATCCTCTTCGCATACTTTCACCCTTTAACTGTACAAGTCATCATCATCGTTAGAGTCCATGAAGGGCTCAGCAGTGCCAGTAGCCGCACCCGATCCCGAAGTACCAGCGGCAGCAGCCTCAGCATTGCCAACAGCCTCGGGGAACTTGAAGAAGGCACCGGGGCCAGCGACCTTCATCTGCTGGCTGAAAGCCTCGTAACGCCGAATTTCAGCGTCACTGACCGACCGACGAGCCATCGACATGGCCTCTTCGAAGTGACGACGAGTCAACTGAGGCACGGGATCCTCAGCAGGCTCCTCATCAACATCCATACCCGCCGCCTCCAGAGCCTTGGTGCGCTCAATATCAGCAGTGATAGACTCCTTGATGGCAGTCTTAACAGCACGCTGAGTAATGAAACCCAAATCGGCACCAGAGAAACCATGAGTCTTGGACGCAAGGAAGTCCAGGTCGACGTCTGGCGAAAGAGGAGTCTTGCGCAGCTGGGCCTGGAGAATGCTCTTCCGGCCAGGCTCATCGGGCAAGGGGACGTAGATGAGCGAATCAAGACGTCCAGGACGGCACAGAGCAGGGTCGAGCTGCTCAGGACGGTTGGTAGCACCAATGACGAACACGTTCTTCTTCGATGTCATACCGTCCATCTCCGTCAGAAGCTGGTTCACGACACGATCAGAGGCACCGCCAGCATCACCGACAGAACCACCACGAGCCTGTGCGATCGAATCCAACTCATCAAGGAAGACAACGCAAGGAGCGGCAGCACGAGCCTTGTCGAAGATGTCACGAATGTTGGACTCAGACTCACCGAACCACATAGACAACAGCTCGGGACCCTTGATAGAGATGAAGTTGGCCGCACACTCGTTGGCGACAGCCTTGGCAAGAAGCGTCTTACCAGTACCGGGGGGACCGTAGAACAGAACACCGCGAGAAGGCGACATACCGAACTTGAGGAACTTTTCGGGGTGGTCGACGGGGTACTGAACAGACTCCTTGAGCTCCTGCTTGACCGTGTCCAGGCCACCAATGTCGTCCCAGCGGACGTTGGGAACCTCCACAACCGCTACCTCGCGGAGAGCAGAGGGGTTGGACACTCCAAGGGCGAACCGGAAGTTTTCCATGGTTACACCGAGAGAGTCGAGGACCTCGGCATCAATTGTGTCCTCGTCAAGATCAATAAGATCCATCTTTTCACGAATCTGCTGCATGGCAGCCTCAGAGCACAGAGCAGCCATATCAGCACCAACGTAACCGTGGGTCTCGGCAGCAATCTGCTCCAGATCAACATCATCACCAAGCTTCATGTTCTTGGTGTGAATAGACAGAATCTCGAGACGACCAGTTGGGTCAGGGATACCAATATCGACCTCACGATCGAAACGACCGAAGCGACGAAGAGCGGGATCAATCGAGTTGGGGCGGTTAGTGGCACCCATCACGACAATGTTGGCACGAGCCTTCATACCGTCCATCAGGGTGAGAAGCTGAGAAACGATACGGCGCTCAACCTCACCGTTGGTCTTGTCACGCTTGGGTGCGATCGAGTCAATCTCATCGATGAAAATGATAGCTGGAGAGTTCTTCTCCGCCTCCTCGAAGGCCTTACGGAGGTTAGACTCTGACTCACCGGCCATCTTGCTCATGATCTCAGGACCGTTGATCAAGAAGAAAAAGGCACCGGTCTCGTTGGCGACAGCGCGAGCCATCAAAGTCTTACCAGTACCAGGGGGTCCGTACAACAGGACACCACGAGGAGGCTTGATACCAATAGACTTGAAAAGCTGGGGGTGGCGAAGAGGGAGCTCGACCATCTCACGAATCTGGGCCATCTGCTTGCGGCAGCCACCAATATCGTCATAACCAACCTCGTTCAAGTTAGATTCCTCGTCCTCACGCTGGATCGGCTCACCGTCACAGTGGATAACTGTGTCTTGGGCGACGATACCAAACTCCGGAGGGTCGACCTGGTCGATCTTGAACTCGACCTGTCTCATGCCACCGCGAACAGTGAAAATGTCACCCTGGCGGACGGGGCGGTAGGCCTCACGGAAGTAGGGGGCCAGGAAGACGTCGAAGAGAGACCCAGTGATGCCCTCAATGGTGTCGGCGATAGGAAGGACCGAAATGCGCTTGGCCTAAAGTATTACATCATGTGGTCAGCTATCGGCACTCAACTCACAACACTCGAAGTAACTTACATATTTGATATCTGGGCAAGGGTTGACAGTGACGGTGTCGCCGTTCTTGACACGCAGGTTGTGACGGACAACTCTGTTGATGCGAGCGTTGCCGGGCTCGAGCTCCTCATCAGCCATGACAATCAGGACAGTGTCCTTTCTCTTCTTGCCACGGACAAGGACAGTGTCACCACGGAAAAGCTGAAGGGTGTCCATGTCGGCTTCACTGAGAGCGATGATCGAGTTATCATCGGAGCCACCATCAGTGACACTACAATAATTAGTCAGTATGGGTCTCGATGTCGAGATGGCGCATCAACCAGTTAGATGATGCTCATGACGATGGCGGCACATACAGTAATTGGTTAGGCTTCTTCTTCTTCTGAAGAATAGCAGTGGCAACGTCATTTTCCTTCAATATAGTTAGTATCGGGCTTCGAACGCGGTCGCGGTCAGCTATAGTGGGGGTTTACTCACGGGCTTAATCTCAGCACCGGAGGGGTCGCTGTACATAGAGAGGGCAATGGTTAGACAGTAGCTTCATAAACACGGGACAGAATTGTAAACATACGTCAAATTGACCTTCTTCTTGTGTTCAGCGTCAGCCATGATGGACGACGAACTTGGGAAAATGTGAATGTAGATTTTAGCCTGGTGGCTATCAAAAGTTGATTTTGGCTTTGTTCAGCCCGGTCTGCACAGCAGAAAGCGATGCAGGTACTAACGAAGGGGAATGAAAAGAAAGAATCAACAGAAACAAAAAGCCAAACTTGCGCAAATAAAGAAGCACACAATAAAGGCCAAAATGAATGGGGGTGATAATGGAACAAATCAAGATCCAAAAGGTGGAGAGTGGATATTGACCATGTGGAACGAAGGGTGTTTAAAAAGAAGGCAAGGTGGATGATGGATGGCTGTCTCGAGCAAGGCCCAATGCGCCCCACGCCTAACCAAGCTTGCCCTTCCAGCAGGCTACAGCTCGTGACGTGCCCCTCATCGACCCCCTGTAGCACGCAGCCTTTCGACTTACAGAGTCCCGCCACAGGGGCCCCCGCCCCCGCCACGCCGCCCAGGCCTACGGTAGACGACGTCACAGAAGCTGTGTTTCCTAATTCATCACTATCAACAACAGCACAGCCAATCATAGTTCGCAAATGCCACTTGAAAGTACCCCACCCTACAAAACAGAAGTAGTATTCTTTGAAGCTCGATTAGTCAGGCCGAACACTTGCAAGGGATTTTGAGTGGCAACAAGACGGACCCTCTTGGACCTGGTGTGAATTTGGTATCCAGAAGCTTCTAGTCACAATCATGGCTTACAAACATAAACAAGGCAGCAACACAGTTGCCATATATAAAAATCATATTTGAAGGCAGATGCACGATTTGTCACTTACTAATATGGTGACTCTTGCCTGCATTCTTCAATCAACAACAAATATGCCCCGCCAACTCCAGTTGATGATGCAGGTCTAGAAACATGCACAGGCACATGCAAATGTACGATAGAGGTGTTCCTGGTAACACAAACAAATGTTCACTCATCCCGCTCAAAGTGGTAATTGAGGTACTCTACAAAGTTCTCACGTAGTCGGTCAACTGCCAATGTGCCCACTGTCTCCAGCCCAATTCCCCTTCTGTTTAACCCCACGAACGTCCTCCGCATGCGCTGTAACTGTGGCAGACCAAGTTTCTTCATAGGCAATGACACAATCAAAGCATCTGCTCCCTCCGTAACCCTCGGTATCCGGACATCACCACCACCTTCTGGTGACTGCTGATCCAGCACCATACGAACAAGCTCCTGTGTTTCCTTTTCCAAAATGTAGAGGTAATCACCGCCAGCGTCTGAACTGCGCTGCATAGTAGCCTGGTTTGGCCGGACCGCCTTGCGTTCGGTACCGGCAATGGCGTCCCAGAGTTGATCGAAGATCCGTGTGGCCTGGGCTTCGTCGTCGAACCAAACAAGAGGGAATAGAGGGCTGTCCCAGCGTGTCATAGGGTTGGGTTCTTCGTAGCGGAAGACGAGATTTTCCCAGTTTCCTGGGGCGTAGGGCTGAGCATCGTTGGCGGGGACGATTGAGTCGGTGGTTTCGGATGTGGTGGGGGTTTCATCAGATGACTGTGCAGCTAAACGGGCTTCGTTGACGGCTTTAGCCTGGTCTGGCATGCATCCGATCTGTAAGACGACACTGGGGGTTACCTGGGCCTTGGCTTCACAATGCAATTGATATCTCCAGCCTTTGATGTAATTCAAACTGTCGAGAATGACAATGTCCTGATCCGAAAGCACCCTCTTCACAGCTGAGGATATGAGAGCTCGAGCATCTTTTTCTGAGGAGTTGGCCGATCTCGCATGTTGCGGGACAACAGAAAGATCATAAACATCACGAGATATAGACAGAGTAGAGTCTGAAATATAATGCAATCTGTACTTCTTCTTGGTGTCTGGTGAAGCAATTTTGGCCGTCAGGTAGTCGTAGAGCTGCTTAGATCGTGTGGTCTTGCCGGAGGTCGGCAGACCAGTAACCATAATAAGCTAGTTTACATCGTTAGTCTGTGTTCATAGCGAACTTTATAACTGTACCTACAGGCATTTTGAGTTGGTGACTAAGTCTTACATTCTCATATAGTGATTGTCATGACAGGATTCAAATATCTGAAATCTCAAGTGGGGAAACCAAGGGTTGGGGTTAATAATCATGTTAACATGAACTCACACAAAAAGTCCATTTGTAAATCAAAAGACTACAATGTATATAACTACAAACAATACAAGTCGTGCAATCATCGATGTCAAGAAAATGTAGCATGTCTAAAGCCCAATGAACTACATAAGGTTGCAGCACACTTTCTGTACAAGCCCGAACAGTGCTCCAACCAGATCTGGTTCCTGGGCCGGCTGTTGCTGGCCTCCGTGCTGGCCTCCGTGTTGTTGGCCTCCGTGTTGTTGGCCACCATGTTGCTGGCCACCATGCTGAGGAGCATGAGGCTTCTGTGGCGCGACATAACCACCACCACTGCCACCAAGCTGGACAATGATACGTCCGGTGTTATGTTGATCAGTCTCGTACTGTAAGCCCATGCTGTCAAAGACGCCTTCAACTGCCCGCTTGATCTTGGGAATATGTTTGTTAGAGTGAATTCCCTTTCCTGTGATGACACACAGTCTCGGTCTTCCGGCCGCTCGATCCGCCTGGATTCTCTTCTTTACAATCTCCTCGGCTTCTTCAACGTATTGGCCGTGCAGATCAATTTCATCTTCGTCAATACGTCCAACGACGTTGTTCTCACGGAAGATGTAATCCGAGGCCTGGCGGTTGTAATTCTTCATCTTCTCGCCATGAGCCTTTCCGGCATCACTCAATTCCTTGGCTTCAGCTTTGTCTCCTCTGTTATAAGCCTCTTTCGACTGTATGGTTGAGTTAGTTAAGGTGGTTTTATATCTGAAAACAAATAAACTTACGCGCTGGAAGCACTGGCCACGCTTCTCTGCTTCCTTGTGAGCGAGGTCGCGAAGGCGATCATATTCAACTTCTACTGATCCATCTTCATCGTGACGGAAAGCTAAACAAAATATCAGTATGCGGAGTTAAAGATGACGAAAATAAATGTCTGTTCCATTTGTCCATGGACAAGGACCGCCTTGTTTGCACTCCTAAAGCCTTCTGCTGCATCTATCAAACCACAAACCAGGTCTATGAATATGTACAACATGTGTGCACACACATTGAAAGACTAGGCAAGGGAGCCAAATTACATGCATATTGCAGTAGGAAAATGGGAAAACAAAGATAACTGGAATCTGTGTAGACAGGCACGACTTACCACGCTGGGTGTTGTTGTTAGCAGTCAACATTGCAAAGTCGGACGGTAATACGACGTGTTATTGAAGTTATTTATGCGTATACGTGCGACGCCACGATGTGAGAGAAAAGAAAGGATTGGCAAATGATGGGCCAACGCCAAAAGCCACGGATGGAAATGGGTAGACAACAAAGAAAGAGGGAGAGGTGAAATGCCAGTAAGCGAAGACGAGGCTGGGCTTAAAAACGTGGATGATTTAACCTATGATGTCAAAATCGTGAAATTCAAAAATCCAAAAGAGCGGAAAAAAGATTACAACCCGATTTAAACAAGCGCCCTAAGATATACATAACAAGTTCAAGCCCAACTAACTCCAGCCTAATGGGTTGGTCTGTAATTTTGGCCATTCATCTTCTCAGCTGTGTTGGCGCCCATCCATCGCCTTGCGCAATGCAGTGCATCTATTAAGCATACAGGTTCGTCTATTACATGCCATGTCAACTATAGCCCAGCCTGGCGACCTCCCTAGTTACCCCGCACTATCTTGAATCATCGTCTTGATTCCCCCGGATGTTCCGATCAACATGACCGAAGAGTCTCCATCTAACGGACATACCGTCATCCGTGACCATGTCCGTTTAACACTACAACTTGTGAACAATATAGTGACCGAAGTTTAGACAAACTAAGTCACGTGATTAATCAGGTGTTAACCCCACGCTTATTAGGAGGAAACTGTGCACCCTGTCAAGCGGACTTACTTATCTACAGAGCATGACGACGGCCAGTTTGTGCGACATGTCAGAAACATCACAAGTTCTCTTTTCGTTTTATAAAGAGACGAGAGTCTATTTATTCTAGTCTATTGATGGTAAGGAGACTTTTGTGACAAACTGGCTTATCGCCACTTATAACCGCCACCGATTAACGCCACAAGGCTAGCTGCGGTACGTTAGACCAAAGGGTCATATCATGGCCAGTCATGAAGTAAAAGATGTCAAGAAATAAATAAATCCGACGATACCAACATGATAAGATCGGTCTCAGCAATCAAACTGTTCCGCCCGCTCCGCCTGAAGACAGGCTTCCCTGGCTCTTGGGAACCATAATTATTAGCCTGGAGTGTTCAATTGGGCTCTTCTTCCTCAAATCTGCGCACATCATTCACTGGGGGCCAAACCTATCCAATGGTCAGGTTTGACATGGACGACTTTTTGGCCCTGGAATGTCTAAACTGCAACAAAAGAAAGACTTCTTCAGCTGGTAACTCATCTCTATTTAGGGGCTATCATCACGTATTCCATCACATCTGCAATCACACGTATTAATGCGGATATGCATGTAACTCATAAAAGTCAACGGACGTGTCTAGAAGTAAAGAATTCAATGTCTGTGGTTTTGGTTGTCCGATGTTGTTCCATCTTGATATTCTCTTTATCCTCTCCGCTCCTCCCCCGAACCCCTTTAAGAAATCCACATTTTCTCACGTGGGAACATGGAAACCGCCGTTAAAGCCAATTAATTTCTCCATAAACCCCACTATCAACCTCTTCGGATGGACTTTAGTTCGGGAACCACAAAAACACATCTCGCCTCCACCGGCATTCCTCGTCCGGCCACACCGTCAAAATCACGTGGAATACGTATAATTCTATGACCATGTGCAGGCTGGCGTTAAAGTACATGACATATGGTATATTCAATATGTTGCTTTCCACTACGTGGCGCCGCCGTCGTCTACATATCTGCAGCATGGCTTGCGTCTTTTCGGTGACCTTGTAGCCGGGAATTTACTTAGCTAGCACCATTTCCATAGGTACATAAGCTCAACCCATGTGCTATTGTTACTATGCAGACGGGCCCATACCGAAAGTCGTCGGCGGATAACTGCTCGGCTGCTTTTGCAGAGGCCTCGACACGGCGTTTAGACATGCAGATAGATAGTGGGTGAAAACGGTACATTATAGGGAAGTAGGAGGCTGGAATACATATTAGCGAGCGAATTAGAACAACAAGTTTGGGCGACACAACTATGGGCGGCGCATGTCTTGAACAACTCGGGGCCCTTGAGACGGATGTAGGCAATGCTGTGTGATACAGGTTATGGTGTACAATGTGACGGACGGCTTGACCGACATTTCACCCCATGTGGCAGATGTGACGGGATACGATACAGACGGTAGGCATGAACTGATTTCGTCGTAGTAGTCATGGCAGTATCAGAGTATGTACTTATGTATGAGATAATATGTACATATAGCATACACCCATACATTGTGTTTGGGTGATCAATGATACGTCGAATTCCGCTTTAGGCCTGGTCCGATGTGATGCACATGTCGCAAGATTTCAATAAGTAAAACATAGTCTTTGAAAAAGGACTTCAACAGAATGTTCGTTTGACGTATGTACAGCCTATTATGCACCTGAGTCAAGTAATACCTTTCGGTTGACGTTACAAAGAAGACTAGGAACATAACATCTTTCGTCGCATCATACAGGGACCAATAAACTGCCGGATGAGCACGGCAAAGAAAGGAACCAAGCTGAACGACGCCCGTTTACAAATTGGATCCAAGCTTGAAAGATGCTCCTGGTCATTACAGACAATACTGTCGAAACAAAGCGGGTTTATGCAATGACAGCCAGATATCTGTATATACTAGAAACACCAAAGTCTATATGTATCGTCATCTGATGGCCAAGTAAGGCAAGTGAATACACGCATCCATCTTTAAAAAGTGCAAACTCCACTATGATAGCTTCCCACCCACGGGTGGTCGGACAATCAGCCGCTCATCCACCAAAGTTGACGAACCACCAGATGATCTCAGTTCGTGAGCGACGACACCCACAAACATGGCTCTACGACAACCACGGCCTAGTGCAGATCCAACCATGACTGCACTGACGGTGCAGTGTTGCATCGTGCTAAAAGCAAAGACCGCCAGTCTATCGGATTGCGCAGGGCCGCTATTGGAGGTTTCTGGATACGTTGAGTTTGGGGTCAGTGCTGTGGGGGTTTTTTGTAAACTCCGGGCGGAGTGCCAAAATGACAACAGGATAACGGAAGTTTTGTAATGACAACGGCAAAACACGTGAAATTAAAGGAAGATTTTCGTGCGGGGTTTCGCTCTCTTTATCTTATTGTTTGAATTGTATGGGGGGTCATTCTTCTACCTTGACATACATGGACAAATCTTCACGAATTAGGTGTTATCTTTTGGTGTGATTGTAGTTTTCTCCATTAGCAAGTAACCTGGATTTACGTTGCATTGGATTCCTACTCAGTACCTGCATGGTTCCTGACACTACCATTGGTCTAGCGTCAGTCTAAAGACTTCACGGCCAGTCCATATACCAACTGAACTCTTATAAAGGACTTTGATTTCAACCCAACATCGTCGTAAACTTACCGATTGATTCCTATAAACGGTTAGAAAAGTGAAAACAGGTGACAGTTGACAACAGACCAAGATTCTACGCTAAAGAAGCCAGCGGAGAAGTACCACGCTATGGAAGTATTAGTGGTATTCCTCCACCTGCAAAAAAGGGAAAAAAGGAGCAAGGGGGAAGCCGCGGTCTCCCCAATTAGTGTCTAGCGTGTCATTGTAGTTCTCAAGATGCTGTTTCTAGCGGCCGCTAGTGTTTACGCTTAGGGCCTCTTCAGGGCACTCTACACACTGGTGATGGGCTCTATATTAAGAGGGTTTTGACGTGGCAAATTGCGGGTTTCAGGCACTTATGTCCGCTTTGGTACAAGACTTTATTCAATCGTTTTGCGGGAGGAGTTTGTTGTGCTTTGATGTTTTATTCCATTATGTAGTGTTGATGTTATCCTATAACTTGGTCCAGCGGGAACAGTGCGTTTATTAAGGTGACATTACTGTGCCATATCAATCCAATATATACGGTAATATACAAGACACCACGTCGTCATCTTGAAATCATAAACAGGCTATAAGCTGTAAACTAGGTCCCCAAGTCAGGACCAGAAAACTAGATCCAAGATTCAAGAGCTGACAAACAAAAAAAAAAAAAAAGTCTGATGTTGCTTTTGTCAGAGGGCGAATAAATTACTGTTTGGAGACTGGAAATCATCAATGCCGCCTGTAGCTGAAAAGGGACACAGGCCCTCGTCCAACCCCAGAAACCAGCGCAAGCGATAATTTTATGCAAAAAGTAATTTCCGAAAACAGAAGGGTTAACCAGGGGACAAAGTCTGGAAATTTTATGTCTTTTTTTTTCGTTTCTTTGCTGTTGTTGGTCTTCTTTACTTTAGTGATCTGATTTCTAGTCTTGATGGAAGAACCAAATTTGATTTGTACTCTCGCTTGAAAACACCGGCAGAAAATGAATGATAATTAACACACTTTTCAAAAGCAAAGAAGGACTGTATCTATATATCTTGTAGATCTTCCAGAAGACTATGGTTGTGATTGACATTGTGTCGAAACCTGTCATTCATTCAAATCATAGTTTACGCTTACCTTCCAAATGTCTTCTAAAGGACAAAATAGAGACACCTTGTTACTGCTTATAGTCACAATTTGTGTCAACGGACGAAATTCACATCCGTGCTGAAAGTAGACTTGATCTATGAGGTGGTCGTTGATGTCTATCTTAACCCTAGCGGAGTACAACATCAAACTCCGCTTAAAAGACAAACTATGTACGTCTATACGAAACATGAATCATAAGAACAGGTCTAATTTGAACAAAGAACAAACGATTGTTATTGATACTAACCTGACTTCTATATGATAATGCTTACTGACGAACAATCGGAAACGGCGAGACTGATGTGATATCTGACAAGTTTAGACAGGTTTCTACCCAAATCATAGTCAATCAATCAGACTTCAAAGTACAGAACATGGAAAAGAAGACTGATAGAAGCTTCAACCTGAGACATGACCCAAAGGTGACCTTCCACTTCTTCTATCTACCTTTTTATCTGCGGACTCGCCTGTGACGAAATCGATATTGTTTGGTGTTCGTGCTTCCCGTGAGTTCCGATGCTTTTTCTTCTTCTTTTTGGTTGGCTGCCATGTAAGCATTACCACATGATTGATCACTGCGCCCTCACTCCCGGCCGGCTCACAGTAAACCGGGCTGCCGCTTGAGTTTCTTGTCTCGGTGTATCTCCTGCAATATCACCAGCGTCATCCGTGCTCGGGGCTTTGGGTTTTGGTGTCCGAATCCTTCTGGGCAATACAACTGTTGGCAACATGTTTTGGAGGGAGTCCGATGTCCGAAATCCTTTTTCATTACCATGACTTATGATGTCAATTAATCCAAACCAAACTTACATACGTATGCACATCTTGATATCGTCAACTATTTCCCAATTAAAAGAGCCTCGAATGTCAAGTGCCTGTTCTGCCCCTTCCCTCCCGTCTTTTCTTTTGCTTCCATGACAGGCATATAGAAAGCCAGCTCTACTGTGTTAATAAACTGTGACCTAATAAGGAAGTACCCCCTGTTGTGTACATGCCTGGGTTTCCGTCATGGTCTTCTGGGGCTAGTGGATTGCTTCTCACCCCATGTTCCAGGCCGTGTTGGCTGAAGCTGCATCCTCCATTGGCCGACGATGGACGAGAGAAAGGAAACAGAAACGAAGACTACAGGGCCAGAATATATGCACATAAAACACAATATCTGCAAAGAACGCTGTTGTGGGAACCTTTTAGATGCGGTGAAAGAACCGCCGTGGTTTGTTGGAAAGAACAAAGTTGACGCGTGAAGTTCAAATCCTACCAGTAGACGTCTTTTCCAAGGAGGAAACAACACGCGCACGTCTTTGCCCGTGTGTATTGACGCCGACCTGCGATCATCCTGTTCACTCTCACGTAATCTTGGCTTGGTTGTCCATCACTGTCATCAAGGCTGGCTAGAGGCGTCTGTCTGTCGACGCAACCCTGGAACACAGAAGCACGATATTCTTCGTTCTGTACCTCATCAGTGCGGCTAGCATGGGTTTGGGCCAATGCAGCTCTCCTTCCATTACAATAAAATCGACTAATTTAACGCGTGTTGTCTTCTCGTCATTTATCCAAATTCCCTCTGCACTAGTCGTTCTCATGGAAGACCGTCTGTAAAGTTCACAAGAGCCCCCGGAAAGCCTAGAAAACCTAGTGTAGTCAAAAGCCAAAGTTCGCCTTCAGCACTGTATGACCCCCCGGCTTGCACAGGTCAACTGCCTCTTTTGCGATTCTACTGCTCTTGCTTTTTGTACTTTGTTATTTCACATTTGACTTGCTCTTTCTTTACCCTTTCCTTCCTTTTTTCTTCTTCTTCTTCCCTTCCTTCCCTCACCAACTCTCCCTTCTCTTCTCTCTTTCATTATCTATTTTCCGTGCTGCTGCCACCAGTTACGCTCCTTCTTCCCGTTCTCTTATTCTTTCTTCTTTCTTCTTCTCCTTCTTCATTCACTCGCCACTCGTCTTATCGTCGACTGCTAAGCTTGATTGTATTCTACGACTTGTTACCATCAGCCCCAGCCTCGACTAAACCAAAAATATTCGTTTCTTCAGTCGACCCATTCTTCGCCTCAACTACTATTGTCTTTAATTACCCCTCCTACGCTTTCTTGTTTCCCAATTCGCAGTCTTTATCGACACCCATTTCCCCCCCTTCGACAAGGCTTCGCGCGAATCCCCCTACCACCAGTACGGATTGAGAATTTCCAGCCTCTTGTAATCCCACGCTATTTGGTCCACTGAATTCACGTTTACACGACATCCGCCATTTGGGATTTTTCCTTCTTTGTAACTAACTACCGACTCGAATTCATCGAATAAGCATCGGCGCTATCAACACGAAAATACGACGGCCGTTTGCCATTCGAATCGTTGTTGAAATATTCAGGGCCCGATCCCGATAAAAAAGGTAGGACCTCCACCGCCAGTTTCGGTACCACGTCCAGGACAATTCAAGGGTGTACACGCAAAGCTTCGAACCATGGGTGCAAACTGTCCCATACGCAGGCAATTGGATAAACGGACGATGCAACGGTGCAACAATATGATATGTCTTATTCGGTAATCGTCAATCAGTCTAACGAATCGTCCCGCCTTGTGTGATTACTGGTGCATAGCTTGTCCGACAAATGGCATCTCCATAATTTTCACTACAGAGGTTAATTATGCGGGTGATTACGAGCAATTCAGAACCGAAACTTCTCGACTAGTCATCCAGTTTTCTCTCACCGGCGTCTTTTCGCATCCAATACCGCAGCAAGACATACGACGTACCACCACCACCACACTTTACTGAAATATCCAATCGGGTGTCTTTGTGTGACGACTTAAACTACTGTGTCGTCATCATTTTATTGTCCTGGACCTGGCAATCTCGAGCTTTTGATGTCTAGAAATACAAAAACTAACTCTTAACCTGATACAGTCATCCATTTCTTTTACGTTTTACGACTTTCAAAAAATCTCTCAAAATGGGTTGCGGTATGAGCACGGAGGATAAGGAGGGCAAGGCCCGCAACGAAGAGATTGAGAACCAGCTTAAGCGCGACAAGCTCAATCAGCGCAATGAGATCAAGATGCTTCTTCTTGGTAAGTCATCTTTAAGCAAAACAAACCCGCGTCCTTTGTTTCTAACACACTATAACAGGCGCTGGTGAGTCTGGAAAGTCTACCATTCTTAAGCAGATGAAGCTGATCCACGAGGGTGGTTACTCTCGGGATGAGCGTGAATCCTTCAAGGAGATTATTTTCTCCAACACCGTTCAGTCCATGCGCGTCATTCTTGAGGCCATGGAACAGCTCCATCTTCCCCTGGAGGAGCAGCGTATGGAGTACCACGTGCAGACTATCTTCATCCAGCCTGCGCAGATCGAGGGTGATGTTCTCCCTCCGGAGGTTGGTACTGCCATTGGTGACCTGTGGAAGGATCACGGTGTACAGGAGTGCTTCAAGCGTTCTCGCGAGTACCAACTCAACGATTCCGCGAGATACTACTTCGACAACATTGCCCGGATTGCTGCTCCGGATTACATGCCCAACGATCAGGATGTTCTCCGCTCTCGTGTCAAGACTACCGGTATTACAGAGACGACATTCATTATTGGTGATTTGACGTACCGTATGTTCGATGTCGGTGGTCAGCGTTCAGAGCGTAAGAAGTGGATCCACTGCTTCGAGAACGTCACAACTATTCTTTTCTTGGTTGCCATCTCCGAGTACGATCAGCTTCTGTTCGAGGATGAGACGGTGAACCGTATGCAAGAAGCCCTGACCTTGTTTGATTCCATTTGCAACTCGCGGTGGTTCATCAAGACGTCCATCATTCTGTTCCTTAACAAGATTGATCGCTTCAAGGAGAAGCTGCCCATCAGCCCCATGAAGAATTACTTCCCTGATTACGAGGGTGGTGACGACTACAGTGCGGCTTGCGACTACATTCTCAACCGTTTCGTAAGCTTGAACCAGCACGAGACCAAGCAAATCTACACGCATTTCACTTGCGCCACTGATACCACGCAAATAAGATTCGTCATGGCGGCAGTCAATGGTAAGTTTTTCGTAGTTTTCATCTCTTGTTGTGTATACAATCATGTGCTAACACTCTTGTTTAGATATCATTATCCAGGAAAACCTGCGTCTTTGCGGCCTTATCTAAGGTTGATGATTCTCATTGCAAGTTTTAACTCACGTGTTTCGGGGTCTCTTTCTTTCTGGGCGCAAAGGCTGTTTCTTTCTTGTCTTTTGTTTTTCTGTTTTTTAATCGATCATTGTGGCTCTTTTTTGTTTTCTTCTTTCACAAGTCTGTTTCTTTCTTTCTCTTCTTCCACGGGAGTGTGTGGCATCTCGTCTTTGTTTTCTCCGCCTCAAAGTCACTCTATTTTCGATATTGTACATCAATACCCAACTTGGTCAGTTATGCTTCAATACTGTTGTGTAGACGTGCATCTATGATGGTTGTGAGGCTGGGATTAGGCGTCGCCTCCCTTTCTTTTCGTTGCTTATTCTTATCATGTATATGAGTCGATGTCTGGCCGTGATGGTTGGCGTGAATGGCAGGGCCACTGGGAGGTTTTTGTTGTTTTGTACAGTAGTCGATTGATGTTTGTGTTTTGATTTCGGGATTCCTGTCGTAATAACATTGAGTATGTACATTTCGTTTTGAGAACTGGCACAGTGCATGGTTTTGAGTGTTTCTATGTGGGCTTTCAGCCAATAGGTGGTATAAAGTCAAATTTGAAAGTATTGTGTTGTTGGTGGGTGACTTGGTGGCTACACTTGTTTTCTGAGGACTCACAGATTGCAAGTTAATGTGATATTGCGAACTTGTTGTACATATTTCATACAGTATATATGTTATTCACACTGCATTTGACACTGTGAGTTTAGCGCACATCACGTGACTCAATACACAGCTAGGGTATACATGTATACCTGACCCTAATATATGGACTTCCTCGATATCTCAGTTATTAGCTCGACTTCTATCTAGACATAGTTTTCGTGTACATGTATTTGTATTGTGGCTTAGAGATGCTATGTGGAAGAAGTTAATGAGTCTTGTACTTAAGATGATTCAAAGAAAGTCCTTACTCTGAGAGATAGCAGGACTTTCACGTGAGGTGAAAGTCTTGTTGGAAAACTGAGTTGAGGGTTGTTCCTTGTGGACTATTAGCCGTGTTTGATATGGTAATATTGGTTGTGTTGACTGAGAGTTTTGGTTATTGGGACAGTAGTACCCCGAAGTGACTGTGATACTACTACCTTTATTAAGTGTTACATGTACTGGTTTGAATACTTGGTTTGTCCATGTCTATGAAGAGCGGGGGTAGCAGTTAATGCAACCTACTTTAAGATGTATAAACGCCGTATGTAGTAGGGCAGTCTAAGTAGCTAATGGCTATTTTTCGTTACTTGTTCATACATTGAACAAATATATCGCCGCAATGACATTGCCGATTACAATGGATAGCAAGCACGGGCAACAAAAACTCTTTTTGGATGGGCAGTTGCCTTTGGTGATGATGGTTCCACCTGTGACACCTCAGATGAAGATACCAAAGACGACAGTCGTATGAAAACTACTCTTGAAGAATCACCTAGTGAGAAATTCGTTTTTGTGACGCGGGCAAAGAACTGTGTTAATCTCTGCGTTAGTTTTGTGAGCAAGGTTACGGCTATGGCTGCTGTGCTCCGTGGTCTTTATGGAGATTGGTGGTTTGCTTTTTATCGTGTTGTCGAGTGTTTAGTGTTTAAGTTTCGGCTATGCAGCTCCGGGTTCCAAATGTTGGTTTTCTCGAAAATGTCTCTATGGAAAGGCTCATGCTCCGGTTGGTATTAGCTGATTATTTATACACATACGAACTCAAGCTGGTTATTGTATAGTCTGTTTCTAAGCTCGTTTGATGGTGTTACCTAAAGTTACAGGACTTGTTTCGTGAAGTCGTAGCCAGGACATTTCTATGTGATCTCGCCAGAAAAACAAACTGCAATACGAACACCTCCTTCTCAAGACCCCAGACAAGAGATTTAAGCGTTTCCTCCGTGAACCCACGGGCTGTCTACTGGAGCTATGACTGTGCTCAAATACACGTGGTCTACGGGGGGAAACCATGCCAACTTTCCCGTTAAAGCCCGGGCTATAGCGAGGCGGAGTTCTTCCGCTTTCACATAGAATATTTCGACACGAGTGTGAATGTATGCAAGTGTTTATTTGTTACACCTTACCCACACATTTAAGCAGTTCTAGTGATGTACTCTCAGGATCCATTTGCTGTTTTACTCCAATACCGTGTTTGGGTAGCCCAAGACTGTTAGGGTCGTAAACACATAGCGTTAGAAGAATGTAGCTCGAACGCCCTTCGGTGGATGTATATCTAGATAGCGCTCAGTGCCTCGTGTTGAAAGGCTCTAAAGCAGACTAATCACAACGGACGTTATGGCATAGAGGGGGAGTGAATATATGTGCGTTAAATGCCGTTCATAGCTATGCATGTCTATATACCTAGAATGAGATGTGCCATAATCGAGCCATCCATTAGCTAGGCACCCGTCTGGTGTGTGAGGGCCGGTCACACGATGTCCAGAGTGCACGGTCCGGAACTCGGAGGGGCCATGCCGCTTAACACCCTTGGCGATGTGTGGACATACAGTACAACGAATCTCGGGACTTGATACCATAATTGGCGGAAATCAAAACACAGTCCGAGTTTCCCTGTTCTGTCAGTCCACATCAGCGTGAATGTGTATGCGCAAATGTCATAAAAGTGAAAGACGCCCAGTCGTCTGAAGCTTTACACTCGTTTCCTACACATCGGAGGAGAGAGCCCTCACAAACAACAGAACAGAGACTAGGAGAGCGCTATTCTAATTTCTATCTTTACTTGGAAGGTTGTGCTGACTAGGAAAGAGGACTGTCGCGATTAAGGCGCCGACTTTGCCTGACTATCTAGCACAAAGTAACCTGTCTTGTGAAGATGGTGTTTTTTCGGTGGCCCGATGCTCTGGCCCCGGGGACCAATACCACGGGCTTCATGACAAAGGAAGAATGTATAGAATATTGTGAGTAGACTTCAATGCGTCAGATTATGGAAAATCAGAATTTATTTGAAATGCCCATACATAGTGCGACTTTTATGGCTTATTGGCGGGTTGGAACTGACTGAATCGATTTAGGGCACCATGAAGACTTTGCTCCAATACTAGATTCCACAACTGTACAGGACGACACTGGAAACCCGAAGGAGTATGAATACCGATTCACTCCCCGCCGGCCTATTCATGCTGGGTCTCAAAGTATGGCCTTCACGATGCGTGGACCAACCGGACCACTCTTTTACAAGTACAAGCCACTTAAAGACGACCAGAAACAGATCCGCATAGTTACTTTGCTACCTGGAAGAGACCTTGAGTCATTGAGATGCACGATTTCTACACACGATTTTCTGTCAGGCACAGGAAAATACACTTGTTTGTCGTACGTGTGGGGGAGTTCGAAAAAGACCCACCCCATGCATCTTGACTCTGGCATCGTCGGAATTACAGGCAACCTTATGGCAGCTATGTGGCATATTCGTCGAAAGAGGAAGCCGATTTGCTTATGGATTGACGCATTGTGTATCAATCAAGAGGATGACGCCGAAAAAGCGCAACAGGTCCGGATGATGCGGGGCATCTATACAAGTGCCGACCGGATGATATCATGGCTTGAGTCAGCGCAAACAGAATCTGCGCCACTCCTAAGAGACCTTAACCGTCTGTTCCAGGTCTCGCTTGATTGAATGGAGAACGACCACACTCAACGCCTGTTTCTAGATACGCTCATAAGCGTGAATTGGGTCAACCTTCGCCCAGTGTTTGACAGTGCGTATTGGTCTCGCGCATGGATTGTTCAGGAGGTCGTTGTCCGTGAGGAATCCCGTGTACTATGTTCATTGTTGAGGGACGAGATAGATAGGCACAAGTACCCACAAGCAAGACGAAATGCGCAATGGCCCAACATTCACGGACGCAGAGTGGACTACCTCTTGTACGGACACTGTAAGATTTCGTTGTAGAGCATCTTTGCTATTAGTGCTGCGATTGTTGTCTCTCGACATGATGAACATAGCAAGGCAGTGAAATGGTCACTAGCAGTCGTGGGGGACTTTAATGGTCACCACCAGGACGGAATAAACGCTGCTAATAATCCGTCTTCATTCATGGTCGTCTCACAACTCATGTTCTGTTCGACCAATCTGCCGAATTTTGCTACCGCATATCGCACCTCATATATTGATTTACGGGTCAAACTAGACAGAGATCGTTTCTTCTCCCTTGCTGGACTTTATGAGTGCTTCAAAATAGAAGTAGATTACAAGAAGCCTGACATAGAAGTGGTGTTAGTCATTGCTGAAAAATCCCTGGAATCTCTTAAAATGTTGGATGCACCGTTCATTACGCCAACTCAAAATCACGCTTTACGGCCAAATTTCGAGGGGGATTTGCCAGTGGCGGATACTTTGGTCTCTTGGATTCCATATGGCAAGACAGTATTGTTTCCAGGCTCATATTATCACATGAGCTATACATTTCGCGGATCGCACAGCTTCACCGGTGCAAGAACTGACACGAATGAAAACATAAAGTTTATACGCGGTCCAGGGTGGGGAAAGCTTTATATGCAATGTATGTATCGAACGACAATTGTCAAACTGTTTCATAGCGGTAACGACATCGAATTGAGAAGTGAAATGGCCGCACGCTTTGGAGGTGACAACATTGACGACCCCGAGAAAGAGAGATTATTGATGTGGCTAATGGATTCGCCGCCCAACCCAAAAGATAGGGATGACCTGGAGCGTTACCTCGACGTCGACAAGTACGACAGTTCAACTACCCATCTAAATACCACGAGAGTCTTGGGCTCCATGCTCCGTGCTGGGCATACGTGCGGCCTATTATCGGATGGTAATCTATTTGTTGCTTGCTCATATAATCAGATCGGCGATGAGGTTGTATTGTTAGAGGGCGCTTGCGACGCTATTGTAGTGCGCGAGGCGAATGTCCAAGGTGAAGTAATTTTTGTCAAAGTGGCTCTTTTAGTAGGCATTTACCATTCACAGGTCATCACTATCCGGAGAGAACAGTTGGTTATAATTTAGTTTATGAAAAGAGATTGTCAAACATGTGGACAGGGGCGTTGACCTTGATGACGTCATAAGGATATTCATAGGTAAGAGACTATGTGATGAGATGTTTTCCCAGCCATGGTGATGGCCGGGGGTTCAATAGTTTGGGGATTCAATAAGTTAATACAACCACCGTCAGCCAATATACTTGCTATTCTAACTATCGTCAACTCCCCGGTTTCGCAGAGATCCTCGCGGGTAGATATTTTTCAAGCGCGATCGGATCTTTACTGCACATGGATGCATATTTAGATACCCTGAATAAAACGTCGCCAGCCGCTATAGCTTTTTCTCTAACATGAGGCCAGAAAAGGCCAAAACCAGATATTTATACTATTAAACGGGCGAATTCAAAGCAAGGTACACATGTACAGACGTGTGCACGTTGCATTCTCGTTCTACCCCGCTCTAAAACGTCAGATGGCTGTATGCATGTAGACCCAACTCCTTGAACGAATTTTGACTTGTATTGAAGCTAGTTAAAACAACTGGTTATTTTGCGTTGTCGATATTTGTTTCAACCTGTTATCCAATGTCTAGCCAATGATCCAGCAGCTATGGTGTTCTGTCGATATTTCTGGAATCTGCCAGCGGGAGTGAATACTACGGGTTTCATGACGAAGGAAGAATGTTTACAACACTGTAAGTGAGCTCAAGGTGTTCCCATTTTGGAAATCGCTTGAACCTAGTTTCAATAAAAGTGCCCGTTTACGCGGTGCGTGAAATATCAGAGACTGACTAGCTTAATGTAGGGGGAACTGAAGACTTTGCTCCATTGCTAGACACGAAAACGATACAAGACGATAATGGCAACCCGAAAGAGTATGAATACCGATTCACTCCTCGCCGGCCTATTCGTGCTGGGTCTCAAAGTATGGCCTTCACGATGCGTGGACCAATTGGACCACTTTCTTACAAGTACAAGCCACTTAAAGACGACCAGAAACAGATCCGCATAGTTACTTTGTTACCCGGAAGAGACCTTGAGCCATTGAAATGCACTACCTCTGTTCACGACTTTCCATCAGGGACAGGAAAATACACTTGTCTGTCGTATGTGTGGGGGAGTCCAAAAGGGACACATCCTATGTATCTGGACTCCGGTATCGTCGGAATCACAGACAATCTTATGGCAGCCATGTGGCATATCCGTCGAAAGAGAAAGCCAATTCGGCTCTGGATAGACGCATTGTGTATCAACCAAGAG
>JMSH01000124.1:0-59318 GCA_000712465.1 Huntiella moniliformis | reverse complement strand
CCCCGGAAGAATGTTTGAAGCAGTTAGTATAGAGCATGAGTTTCGCGATGAGCGGGGATTGGCGATAACACGGGGTATTTGGGCATTATGTTTTAATGACAGTCAAGAGGTAACAACTCCCTCTGGACAGGCGTCCCAACAAAGATCAGAACAACGATTTACTAACCATTATAGCAACGCGATGGGATGGTTCACAACCGAATTGGAGGCGATGAAAGACAGTCATGTGCAGAATATAACGGTCGAGTCGTTGAAAAGGTTGCCAGGAACCAGAATTGGTGTTTATGTTGCACTGAAATGATACTCAGTAAAATGGTTGTTAAAGACTGCCAAGACTGTCAGAACAATCAGGCGTCGAAACGGGGGATTGGCTGGCAAAGCTTTCACAAACTCAACAATCCGGACTGGTGGTCATGGGAAGATGACGAAATCCAGCAAGTGATTGAGTGTCCAATGTACCATGATTTGTGCCCTGCGCTACAACCTTCATTCTGGAATCCCAGGCTACACTCGAGATTTTGGTGAAGACTGGAATCAACTCTCAACTGATGAATGTTGGGGATTTGCTGAACACAATCCAGACGTTAGATATCCTACACCACCATGGCAAACCCGCGGGTGGACAATGCAAGAAGAATATCTTTCTCCTCGTCGACTCTATTTAACTGATTCAACGATTTTGTGGCACATCAATTGTCCAATTGTTACATATCATCATGCAGATGTTGCCAAAAAGCCAGAGTGTCGAACCGAATGTGTGAGGGCCAAATCGAGGTCGGCATTTGATTTGATCCAGGAGTATTCTAGACGTCATCTTGCCCTTCCGACCGACAGAATTAACGCAATTTCTGGTCTGTTGCAAACCCAAAGGATTGAGCATACTTTCGGGATTCCCACGCGGCAGGTCCAAAACAGCCTTTGCTGGAAGACTTGGCATTTTGCTCAAAGACCTACTGACGAGTTTCCTACTTGGTCCTGGGCTCATATGATGGGTGCGACAGACTGGGAATCTGGGTTTCACGCATTTAATTGGGTTAAATGTAAGGTCTTGCATACCCACACGAGACCACAAAAGCAAATATCTTTGGTGCGACAAATGGGCTTGTCTATATCTGTACTTGATAACCTTGCTGATAGTCAACTTCTCATTCGAGCGAGAACTGTGCGTATCAAGTCACATCATGATATGCATAGGGACATCAGTCATTCCAATCAACAAAAATGCATTCCCTCAACTTGTTTAGCGGTTCAGATGTACCAGAATCATAAGGGGTCTACTTGCTATATCGTAGTTATAGCGGTAACCCCTCCCCATACCATCGGCGGTGGTGACGTCATCTATGCTCGACGTATCGGGGTTTCAAAAACCGACGAAGCTTCCCAGTCCCTCCTCTACCAATTGGCTAAACTTCGTCCAATGGCAATTCAAACTTTGACTCTTCTAAAGAGACGCCGGATCGGAAGATTCGCCACAGGACAGAAAGGTTCCGACAAATGGGCCCGGAGTAAGATTTACCTCCAGCAACGAACAACGGTGGGTCATTCTAATTCTATCTCACCCAAGTATCGCGAGTATCCAGATACCACGACAGAAGTATTCCCAGCGGTTGGCTCGTCAAAACAAACTCTATCGTTGAAGCGAAAACGTTCTGGCAGTAGTGTAACGGACGTCCCAGCCAAACGTGGGAGGAATCTTAGTCGAACTTCCCCTGATGTAACTAGCCAACAAACACCCCATCATCCAGCCAAGTGCGTGAAACGAACAAAACCAGCTCGCCGTCCATTTTCTGGATGTATACGGATCAAAGATAATCCCGCGTTCAAAAATTTAATTTTATTTTGACGCTGGCTTTGGGGCGTGGCAGATATTCCTTGATAGCACGCATTTTCATTCCACGTTCTATGTAAATGGGATAGACATACATTTGTTCAAGCAAGGTTAACATTGTGTCTTCAATACAAACATGACAGTTCACGACAGCATATAAACCCTCCACCATGTATTGATGCTATGTTGTCCGTACCATGATATGTATACCGTCCTTGGTTGAATGTACATTAACCTGTGCTCCCGGATGAAATATCAGGTAATCGCCATCGTTTCCATAAATAGTAGACAGTGAATACACATGAAAGAATCATAATAGCTCCGCGTACCAAGACGGGCGTCCAACAAAGGTGCATTTAAAACTAGAAGATAACTACAAATTCCCTCCATGTTTTCTCAATCCATCAGGTCACTTATACCGCCAAATCTCCATACCAACACCAGAAACTACAAATCCTCCATCAACGGCTTCTACACTCCCGGCGTCTGAAACCCCGCTATACCGGTCATCAGCCAATTCTATCTTGATATCTCCACTCATGATCCCCGTGACTCTCCAGAACTTGACTCGCTGGTCATTACTTGCTGTGACAAAGAGACATTCATCACTTGATAATGGCGCCGCTGCCATGGCTAGACCGTTTATAGCGGCTCCGTGAGCCCCCCGGACGGCGTGTTTACCAGTTACTGAGTACATGCCGGAAGCTGAAATGGTGACGCGGACTATAGCTACGGCGTTGTCGTCGCCTGCCGTGGCAAGGAGAAAGCCGTTAGTCGTAGGTGTTTTGAAGGGTTGAAGAGATATCGCCTTGGGAGAGTTTTGGTGGGCTGTCGTCACTAATGTGAGAGTATATTCTGCGGGACTTGAAGATGGAGACTCTGGGGCTGACCAGATACAGATGTGGCCGTCGGTAGAGGTTGTAAGAAGGTCCGGAAGAGTCTTTTGTGAACCAGGGATCTCCAACACATGAAGAAGACAAGCACCAGTGTATTTTCCAACAGCAAGTAATGACCACCCCTTACCCTCAACATACCGATACGTCTTAACCTCAGAATTGGAATAAGCCATGTGAATCAAGAACCCATCGTCAGTAGCCCGCACATCAAAGTCCATGATCCGGAGATCTCCAATAGGTGACTTATCAGGCAAGGCATCCACAAACACCGCCGCAACAACCTTCTGGTCCGCTCCAAGTTCCCTAACTCGCCAAACGAAGAATTCCTCGTTTCCAGAGCTCGAGAATAACCACTCATTGCCAGCCCATTTGAGACTTTGTAACCCTGACACATGCGTGCTCAGCTGTACTGCAGCATCAAGGCTTCTACAATCGTCAGATAGTCTCCAAATCCGTACCGTAGTATCCTCCGACCCAGAAGCCACAAGCTGGCCTCCCTCTGCCACCGCTACAGTCCGAATCTCTCTTCCGTGAATCCCCTTCTTAATCGTCCGGACAGCCGGTTTCTGTTGTGAATGTACTGAGACTTGGGAGGCCTTGGTATAAGCCACTCGGATAGCCCGGGGGGTAGAAGAGATGGTATGCGCAAAGACCCGATGGGCACCACCGCAATCTACTGAGGCGATTTGTTCGCGACGGGTCTCGTTCCAAACTATCAGACGAGTGCTTTTGAAGCCGCACAGGATGAGGTCGTTGGAGGAAAACCAGGCGCGGGAAACTACGGGGCCGAAGGGAAGAGCTACCTCGTGATAAAGAGAGACAAGCGGGGTAGAGCTGGAAGAGGCAGGGTTGGTTATCCGGTATATACGGTATTTCCCATCTCGGCCGGTTGTTACGAAGCTTGGAGTAGAGCTATTTCCTTCTGAGCCGGGAACAGCAATGACGCTTGTTACTGCATCATGGGCCCGTGGGGGAATCTCAAGAAGGAACTCATACTTGTCACCCTCGACAGATAAAACATTAAGGAAGCCCTTGCGGGAACCAATAATCAGATATCCACCAACATACGCAGCAGCAGTAACAATGAACCGATGGTCAACGCCTACCAGAGTAGTCTCCGATGTAATAGACGCAGTCGCAAAGTCCACCGTAACTATGCACGTTTCCGGGCTGTTGAAAACAGTGAAAAGAATACGCGCAGAAGATGAAGATGAAGAGTTAGTCTGCAGAGAAATTAACTGCATAATCTTGCCCGACAAAGTCGCCAACTTGCAAAGACCCGTCTCAAGAGAGTAGCTGTACAAATGACCCCGGCTAGTCCCAAGAACAGCACGGCCATTCCCAGTTGCAACGATTGTCGTACAGGTCTTCATATGGTCTCTAGCTTCTTCTGTAGTCTCCGCCTCAGCCCAGGTAGTCTCCGTCCCAAAGGTACCCACGATGAGCTTACCCGACTTAGTAGTAGCCACCAAGCAATCATCAGTGATAAAGGCGTATTGCCGAAGGATATCCGCGTTTTTGCCTTGGTTCTTTTCCTGTGCAAGCGGGTCATCTGCTAACACTGTGATATCCATGGAACTTCCCGAGTCCTCGTTAGCCTTCGCAACAGTCTCGATCACCGAGATCTTTCCATCCGCACCACCAATGGCGATTCTTGGCATTGACTCGTGACCCCATAGAGCAGTTGACCAAAGATGTTTCCCGTCATGATTCGCGTAGCTCCCAATGTGCTTCAACGTTCTCGTCGCCTGAGTCTCCGACCGACTAGGCATCTCAAACAACCATCTCTGAACGGTCGTATCCTCACCAAAAGAATAAACCGGCAACACGAACTCCTCCTCATCCATCTTCAACGCCTTTTCGGGAAACTTGACGTGCCAAATCCGCGATAAATGCCCCATGGCCATAGCCAACGGAACAGCCTTCGTCTCAACGAGATTCTCCTCCTTCTTTTCAAGGTGGTCACCAAAGCCCGTCTCTCTCGCCACATGTAGTGAGGAAATCGTCGTCTTTTCAGATTCCACTGTTGGTGAGATGTCCCAAATTCGGACAGTCCGGTCATCACTGCAACTGCCCAGGAACCTCCGTGGGCCAGCTGGTGTCTCGAAGACCTCTGATATCTGCACGCCAAAGATGGATCCTTCGTGGCCGGTGAATACGTGGATCAGGTGGCCAGTTGGTGTGCCCTTGGTATCCCAGGTATACTTCCACACCAAGATTTCACCAAAGACTGTTCCAGAGGCAACCAAAACGGCATCGGGCTCTATCCACCTTAAATTTGCCGAGTAGAGAATCGGTCTTGAGATGGAAAACACCGAACCAACAGTAACGTCATCCACCCCGATTTCCACAGGCACCACCTCATTATGAGCCAAAATCAGCACCGCGCGAGTCTCGTCAAACGGCGAGATAACACCATCGTAAATCCAATCCGCCACCTGCGTCCAAGGATACAAGCAGTGTTCAGTCTCAAGTAATCTATCGGCAATAGCCGCCTCAAGAGCATCAAGTTCGATAGCCGCGATATTCTGACCACCCCATATAAGTAGACGAGAACCTGGTGTGTATTCCGGTGTGAAGGCTGATTTTCCAGCCGGTATACCAAGATGAAACCCGTGGATAGATTGTCCGGGGAATACTTTCAATGAGCATAGTAGAGTTCCCTCGGGTGACGTCCCATCACTGTCAGCATCTGGAAGGTATACATTAAGCAGATTATCTTCACCAGCCAGTAGACATAAACTCCCAGAACGACTCTTATAAAATGACAAGGCCGTTACAGGCACAACTGCTAACTCTCGTCGCAGTTTCAAAGGCTACCATCAGTCAGTTGATGTACATATTAACACTGGCACTTATATCTCACCTTTTCTACATCCATTTTTGTTTGTTTCGTCCACAAAATCCAAAACTTACACCCTCATGTCATTCTGTTGCACTCGACTCATCCAAACACAGTAATATAAGGGTTGTCACAAGGGTTAGTCCCATCTCCGTTAATGATTTTTTAATTGCGTCACACAGAATCCTCGATCCACTATTTAGTTGCGCCACATTACATTGCACTGCCATTTCTAAATTTAGATATTTATGATTTTAGATGTTTGTATTGATCATAGAGACTCTATAACGATCCCAGATTGCGGCAATAGCCACTTTGTATAGCCAAAAAGCAAGAAAACAAAAAAAGAGCAAAACCAAAAGATTGTACGCCAAGCCGTGAGCCATAGAAAAAACATAACAAAGAGTGTATCGGATTAAAAAAATCAAGACATAAGAAAATAGCCAGAATCGAATAGGCCGTTACTTCGATTGGCCAAAGGCACCACTAGTCGTCATCAGAATAGCTTAGACGCGGTGGCTGTAGGGCTCATAAGCGGTACCACCGTGCTGCTTCTGCTGGCCACCGGGGAAGCCACTGTAACCCTGGTTGGCACCGGAGGCGTACTGAGGCCCCAGAGACTCGTACTTCTCGCCAGTCATGCCCCGGCTCTTCTTAGAGGACGAAGGCTTGCAGCAGCAGACAGTGAAGATCCAGAAGATACCAGCACCGAAGCAGAAGACAACGGCAAGCCAGACAGCGGCGAGGAAGGAAGTGTTGACAGAGCCCTTAGCGCCGTATACCTTGACAGTCGACTTGATAGCGGCAACAACAACACTGGAAACTACAGTGCTCATGACAGCAGAGGCACCGGTGGCGACAGAGGCAATAGTGGCCATGATCCAGGCGAAACAGCTGACAACGCGAGAGCAGGTAGCGAAAACACCCAGGAGAAGATCAGCAGCGAGGGCAATCACAGCAATGATGAAAACAACCTCAGTCCACTTAGAAACCTTGACGAAGGTCTTGAGAGCCTTGCTGATAGTTTCAACGGTGTCGGTGGTAGAGTTGGCAATGGATTCGATCTCGGTGATGTTGATGTGCTTAGCGGCCCAGTTGAACTCGGGGCTGCTGCACTTCTTGGTTCCGTTGCTGTAAGTAGCGCAGTATCCCCAAACCGAGATATCGTACAGGTTGGCCAGGCCGAGATCCTCAGCAGTGATGTTGCCATCCGAAGAACCGCTAACCAAAGACTCGATAATCGAAGAAATAGACGAGGAAGAAGAGCTGGTGGCGTCTTCAATAGAGCTGATGATGCTGGAAATATCAGCGCGGGCGTCAAGATCGCGGGAGGTAAGTTCGGAAGTGAGAATATCGGTGAGACTGTCGGTTGAGATGGAGAAGTTGGTGAGGTTCACGCGGAACATGTAGAGGCCCTTGTTGGTGACACCGCTAAGCGCGGCGATCAAGAGAGCCACGAGGGCTGCCGCCGTCATGGCGAAGGGCAGAAACACGCAGATGAAGCGACCGACGTTAGCCATTTTGAATGTGTGTAATGGGGTTGAAGATGAGAGAAAAGAGGGGTAAGAGGTGGAGGAGACGATATATGTCAAAGAAACTTGCTATATAAAAGAAGCTAGACAAGTCGTTTTAGGTTAGATGTCGTCAATATCAAGTCCGAAAATAGAAAGTATGTATCTGGTAAAACCAAGAATGGTAAGTAGATGATGAGAGCAAGAGCAAATCCAAACCAGAAACATCCGGAAATCCCATCCAGTTATAACCAAACGACTCTGTGTTCATGTGCTTACCCAACCTAACGTCACACATCCACCCATCACCCTCGCCCGGGCTGAGTTCCTTCCTGCCCCTCCTCCTCGCCCCTCCTAGAAACGCAACATCCCCACCTAAACCACGACGCTCGCTACCTACCCAATACTGTATACCCCTGTCACTTATTTACACAAGCAGTCGCCCGAAACCCAGGCCTTCCTGCTGCGCTATTCTTGGCTTGTTCCCTATATGAACCCTGGTTTCTTTTCTCCCTTGTGCCACTTTTTTCGTCGCTGCGCCAGCACATGCTGAGCCCGCCTGTGTATCTTGGCTATGTCCTTTTGGTAGTGAATGGGCGGAGCAGTTGTTGTACTATTTTACGTCTAAACCTGTCTAACTTGGCAGCTAAACAGCTTGCTTGCGTATCCCCTTACTAACTGTAAAATCCCACGCCATCCATCCGCAGCACCAAAGCCAAAGGATGTTGCCCTAGAACATCACCCTCTAGTCTGACGTGCGCCAATTTCCTCTTCCGTCAACAGGCACCAGTATACATTTTTTTTCCTCCCTTCTGCTCTGCAGCATCTATTGAAGGCTCTGCAAAGGTGACGTAATGAGCTTGGTCGATCTGGCATTGCACCCTGCACGACAGGGGGAGAACCACTGAAGTAGCCATTTAGCGCGGTAGAATACGGAGCTCTTCCCGTAGTTTTCTACGCCCCGATCGGCAAAAGCGGCTGCGCCTCGTGTGCGTGGCGTGGGAGGAATGACGGGAGTTTTTACGCCTCGGTTGGTATGTTTCATACCGCAAGTTACGTACGGATAGATAATGTCTGATGGTCTAGATGGATTTAACAGAGCAAGTATGGTAAATAGACAGAGTAGCTTCGTTATGGTTCATGTCTATAGTGATTGCTTGACAATGGATATACCGTCATGACCCAAAAATCCAGCCTATGCAAGCCCAGACCAACAGGCTTATATATCTCCGGAATCTAAAATATCAACATCCAGCCTAGTTTCTGCATACATACAAACTCTTACTTTGACTCTGTCACCGTGATTCTCATAGTCCCGATATATCCCCTCACCAGCCACAGTAACACTACACTCAAATCTCGTGAAACTCTTCATTTCTTAGTCAGGGGCCCTATTCACTAAACTACATTGTATCTTTCTGTCCCCAAACTTTTGCTCGTCAGCCAATCCTACGGAGACATTCCCAATCATCCTCCAGATCTACACTGAATATCCGTCGGGCAACACTACCAGGCCACATGTCAGCCCGAAACCTCATTTTCTGACCGCCTTTGACATCTGACGGGCAACTAAAATACTACATAACCGTCCTTTAAGTGTTTGCATCGAGAGGCCTCTTTTGCCCATCTGGCCAACGACTCACCTATGGAATTCCGCTTCTTGTTTGCTCATCCAAGCAGCGGTAATAGCCGCCAATCTGTGAACAGACTCGATGGTGGTGTTGCGTCTACATCAATAACTCACACAAGGGCTTGCCTAAGTCACTTCAATCGTCCCTAATCCAATTCATCCTCAGATGATCTGTAGCATCGCTATATTAACAGGGTCTAGCAAGGAACTCCGCCCAAAATCGACCAACATCACAACTAACCGGCCTCAATCCAGACCACTACATGGTCGAAGCCGCCAACTCTAATCCAACCCACCTTATTCATTCTCCCCACCTCGGCACGCGCTTCCGTTGAAATCCCACAAAGCTTACGAGTCGTAGAGGCTGAGCTCCACAAACCCACCAACTGTGGCAACCACAGATGTCCCAATTCACCTTCCACAAAAGTCACATTGTCTTTCTTCAGTAGTCCGATACAACGGGACAGATGTGCGCACGACCAACCGGTTTTCGGCACGTCAAAACACTGACAACCACAATGAGGCACTGTTAGGCTTCCGTATATCACCATTTATAGAAAATGGAGTCTGCCCTGTGGGAAGCAAACCAGAGTTTTCCGTTCTTGGCATTGACCCCGCTTGATCCGGCTTCTACACCGCTGTCCATGTCCTATGTATCCCCGCATTTGCGTCGGACCACGTCAAAGACAACATCAAAGTTGTTAAACCAAGTGATCCATATCGCAGGACACTAACACTTGAGACTCTCTCAACCACGACAAACGGCCTGGGTCCGGTACCTGGTCCAAGCCCAAGAATTAACCCTCAACCAAAACACCCATGTCAACCCTCCGAAAAAAAAATTTACCTCCGACGCAAAAAAACATCACGACCTCCGTCGAGGACCGAAAAAAAGATTTGAACACCCAGGTTCGGAGGTCCGGTCAAACCGGAGCATCAGGAATTGAGCCCAATGCGGGGGTCGAACCCGCAGCCTTGAGATTAAGAGTCTCACGCTCTACCGATTGAGCTAACCGGGCGGGTATTTGTTCTTGTTGTAGATATTACTGCTATCGGATTCCATATCCGCAGAATTTTCACGCCGGGCCCGGTTTTGTGGGTCCCCGGTTTATGTCATTTTGTGGGTGATTACCGTTTTGTGAATGTGAGGTCCGTGCGTGTTTTCTGTTTGTAGTGTTAGGGTTTATAATGGTCATTGGTAGGGTTCTTGTCATGTATCTTAGACAAGAACGATGACATCAATCATATTGGGAATCTTATCCATATTGATAGTAGACAACTGAATAGATGGTGTCCCAGAATATTCCCAACATATGTTTCTCTGATTACGTGCTACCCTGGTTCATTGTCTTGGCAGTGACAATGTCATGGTGGGTAACAGATGGAAAATTACGAAAAAAAAGCCTATGAATGTGGTACCGTAACAAATTATAGACGTCGTGGTACTGTCCCTCTATACATACATGCATACATACATATACGCAAGTATGCGTGTACAAACATACACCTCAATAGGCTCCCATCAATAACCAACTCCGTCTCCGTCCCGTCCGACTTACACAATTTGTGTAACTATCCACAAAACCCTACAAGTCAACCTTTTCCAACCCCCACCCTAATCTCCGCAAACAAGGGTTATAACCAATGGTGGTGCTCCACGCGGCCAGGATTGCCTGTTTTGCTTATCGCGACTCAGCCACAATTACAAGGCCATTAGAAATGATTAGAGTGGCGGTAACCCGGGAAACCCTACATATAACTGATGATGATCATCTGCGGAAATAAACGAGATATGAAATACGTTTTACGTTTGAAATATTTCCAAACGCATGTGACTACAGTGTCTACGACGGATGCATAACAAACGATGCGAAAATTCACAAAGGCAAACTGACGCGCAACCAAAAACATAACAAACAGATTTGTTCATGATGCTTCATGCTTTATGCATTGCGTCAGACAAAATGCCCATCTTACCGCTCACCATTGCACAAACAGGCGAAAGGGCACGTATCAATCTCACACAGCATCACCAATACCAACCAATATTATGTCGTGCCAAAGCAAAGAAAAATCCCCACAAAAGGAAGCCGTCAAAATTGCAGGTACTGGTACTTCTTAGTCTTGCACAGGTGACTTGTTGTACAGAGGAGGGCATCTCCGGCAACCTATAGAATCACTAAGAAGTCTCTAGATTCTGATCGGTCATGGAAACTGAGAATACCAAGCCCACGGGCAGATTACAAGTCTGGATAAGGAAAAAGCCTTCGTAAATCAAGAGTAACGCCCGCTCCTGGAACCATTGCAATCACAAGATAGCAACACGAAGGAAGTAATAAAAAGCGAGAAAAAAGCAAAAAACCTAAGCAAAGTGCAGAAAAAGCATTAGCAAAAGAAGCGCCCCTTGGCCCTTGGCCCTTGGAGTTCCAGCTTCCGTGCCAGTGACTCATCCGGCGGCACAACTAAATTCTGGTGCACAAGACGAGACAACAAGGTGATAAAAGCCGATAATGTGACACCCCTTTGACGAAAGAGGCAAAATACGGCACGGTCAGAAATGTATTGATAGATGCCTAGAATACAGCACCAAGATATGCAAGAAGATGCCAGTTGGAGAGCAAAGAGCCAGAAATGCAACGGTAAAGTGTTGGCATGCGACAAACGTCTAAATGGAGGATGGCCTCAAGAATTGTGTGGACAATGGTGTCGTGGTTGCGCAAGAATCTTTGAAAGAAAAAAAAATGTGATGGACAGAATGACACGGTGACGAAAAGAGAGAAAAACACATATGTCTCTGAGAAATGAAAGAAGCTCAGATCTTGATCGCTCTCAGACACGCACGCGCTGGAGTACACGCACCAAGTCCAAGGACGGGGCCAGCAACAGGGCCAGTCGTCGTCGAGGTCTAGCTTTCTGCGAGAATAGGACAGCGCACGAACAGCCCAAGTGACAGAGCTGTCGAACCGTTTACTAGGGATTTCAAGGAATTCCAATAGGCCATGGGACGGACAGAAATTAACTGGGGGCGTCTCGAAAAAAGAAGGGGTGATCTGTGATCTGTTCTGGAGAACGGGGCGGATATGCGTTTCAGGGATAGAATGAAAAAAAAGGAGAGGTGCCATCGATGGTTGCCCAGCGGCCAGCCAAACACATCTGGCACAGGAGAGCTTCAAGACATAGAAAGACACGTTTCCAACCAGAGACCAATGATTATGGACGGCTGCATGTTGTATCGTATCAAGAAAATGTGGGCGCAGTCAATGACGCAACCAAAGAAACAATTCGATCAGACACATCCACGAAAAACACGACCACAAGTTCCTTCACTCGCAAGGACCTCGGATATCAAGTGAGGGCCAACAACCAACGTTAAGATCCGCCACCACGACATCCAACAACAGTGGAGTGCAGCTGGGACCCCCCGTGAAGTGTGATAAGCTTGCATGTTACCATGCGCCGGTGAGGAAACATGGGGCTCTAAATGTACAATCAGCCCGAAACCATAGACAGACAAACGAGACGGGATGTGAAGCTAGTAACATGACATGAACAGTAAGTAGCATACAGTTGCAACAATGTGTACTGCGGTGAATTGCGACGGGTCAAGGTCTTGGAAGGGTCTCGGGATCGGCCAAGATGATAAACGAGCAAGGCCGTATCGCCGACCCTGGATAAACATGCGCGACAAATCTTTTCACAACCGGGGCCCCGGCGTGCTTACGCCTGTCTTTTTGCCTTGATAATTTTGATAGACTCGGTGAATGTCAATGCGAAATGAACTGAGCGGGTAGCGGACACAAGCAAACTGCAATAGCGAAAAAAAACGAGAAGGCGGGTAGAAATGGCTGAAGAGGCGGACGGGGAAAACGGGGTCCACAAGTTTTGCATCGGAAAACTGGGCGGATAGTGAGTTGCGTGGGACGTGAACCTCCTCTGGACGGGTAATTAGTGGCTCTTTAGATTACCAAAAACAGCTCCCAAGACGGACAAAAGGGCGTTGCGCTTGCGACAAAACAACAGGGAATGGCGAATGACTGATTGCAAGCGGCTGTGTCGGAGATGCGTTAATCAAAGAGACGTGACGGATGATTTGCCTTTTGTCGAACAAATACTATAAGCCGCGATATTGGAAGGGGGAAACAGAAAGTTCAGTAAAAGGAGAGAAAAAAAGGACCAAAAGCTCGGTCAGGACTGCAGACGTAGACACATAATGGAGGCCTGCATGTCGAGTTACTGTTGCAGAGATAGCAGGCTGGCTTCATGCGTCGACCTGCTGACCATTTCCGTGGGCGAACCGTTGAAAAGTGGAGACAAATAATAAGTGTGGATACGCTTTCGTGCTTCAGAGTGGAGACGCCACAAGTTGACGAGATACGGTAGGAGTAAAAGAGGGGGCGGCAACAAGGCCAGTAGCAAAAAGCCAAAAAAGCAAGTTATGCCAACCAGGGAGTAAATAAATTGTCGATAAATTACGCCACCGTCATAAAAGGCCTGCAACCGGGTGAGAAAAGTGCTCAACAGACAGGCGGCCTATGCTGCAAGCTGCTAGGTCCGGGTGCAAAAGTGGATGTAAAGCGAAGGAATAGAGGGGTTTTGTAGTGTCGTCTGGCGTCATAGGTGAGTTGCTAAACTCGTTCGTGGTTTCGGCCTAGTGAAAGGACGAGGGAGCAGTACGAGTGCGAGGGCGAGGGAGAGGCTGACGGAAAAGAGACAAAGTGAGGAAAATGGACCGTAAGTAGACAACGCAGGGGATGCAAATCAAGTATGGCGTTGAGGAAGAAGTCGGGTTCTTGTAGCGAAAAGGCGAGAAGCCATTGTGTTGTTAACGGGCCGATGATGGATAGTCATGGAAGCTATGAGAAACAAAGGAATCATTTCAGGCGAAGATGGAGTTCAGTCGAGAGGTGGTGGGTTATATTCGATGGAAGAAGGTGTTCATCTGGTCGAGAAGTTGAGGTGGTGATGAGAAGCCGTCGATTGAGCTGGAACGAGGGCTGCCGATGAAGCCATTGTCATTGATGGAAGGCAGGAGTCGTGATGTGGAACTGTTTGCTGTTGAGGAAGAAGAAAAGAAAAGAAATGAAGGACGAAGATGAAGATGACGACAAAAAGAAAGTGTAAGAAATGAAGTAGTTGGGTAACAGAAGGCGATGCAAGCAATTCTGTGTCGGTACAGGGGAGCCACAGTTAGAACGGGCGCAGGATTAGTTGGGCTGAGGCGACAAATTGGCCGATAAGACCTTATCGTCATCATTAATGAAGACCACATGCATAACTGCACTAAATAGCGGGTGGTCAGTGGATTCTTTAGGCGCTAAAAACATGTCTTTGGCGGCCCACAGAACCTTTGTGGCGCCTGCTGATACCCACCAATTCCGCCCGTCCGACAGCCTGTGGCTGTTGAGTTTTATGCAATCTATGAATAACTTCCCGTTCATAAGAATTTGTACCGGTGACCTTCATTCACTTCGCAGCTACTTCAAGGGGGGCTTGGCTGCGTCGTGACAAGGGAGAGTGCAGTTAAGTCTCATTGAATGCAAAAACGGGCGGTGATTGGCTGGGTGGGCTGGATACTAGCTCAACGCTAAGGCGAAAAACGGAAGCAGTGGATATCGTGGTCTCTTCAGCATACCCCTGTATTTTTACCCTTATAGGCAAGTGTGTGGTTTGAGACTTTACAGGGTGCCAATTTCGGATTCTGTGGCACTAAACTTGTTAGGCTGTTGGCCTCTAAGAGTGGGAGCTACGTGGGCAAAAGCGCGTCGTTGGGCGCCACAGAGCCAAAAATATAAAAGGAAGCCATCCCCCCGCAACTTGCCAAAAAGGTGTTGCGCGGTAGTTCTGACCACCAGCATCACGCTCTCCCCCTGCAAAACATTATTCACTTTGTTGCACACCATTCACAGCGTCTCTTGACTTTTCTTTGTTTACACACTCTGAAAGTCAACAAGAGTCTTTTTTTTTTTTCTCTCGCTGCTTTGCATCACACCTTTACACGTGTCTACTAACCCTCAACCCTCAACCCAAACCCCACTTACAGTGAACCACAAGGCTAGCTACCTGTTGTTCGTCATCACCAACTTCTCTCAGCCTCGCGATACTTGACTACGTCGTCCATCACTTTGGTGTTGATCGTCGTTGTGTGTTGTCGTTAGTCACTTGTCACTTGCTCTCTAGAGTCGTCGGATTCCTCTCCTTTCCAGTGTCCAACAGCTATTTAGCAGGTCTGCCTTCCTGTTGTCCCATCTGAAAACGATTGGACTCTTGAAGCAGCTACTCTTTTTTTTTTTTCTTTCTATCTTGCATTTCGATTCGTCGGCATCTCCCCGTCGATCTCAACCCTCGACGAGCGGCACTGATCTCGCGAGAAGAGCCAACCATCTCATTCTTTTGAACGTTAACTCTTCCCACTCGCATCGTCAGAGACCGCCAGTCAACGGTCGTTGTTAGGGGATCTACCGTCTGTCGTCTTGCGCCTTATTCAGCGTAGACAATAGTACAAATACGATCTATCCATTTCCGTTTGACTTGACTTGCGAGTGTGGTACTGTTCAATCAGTCGACCTCTCTTTCCGCCCTTTCCTGCCTATCTGGTGTTGTCCTGCCTTTTTGAGCTTTGCCAACCGCCTAAAATCTACAATCCGCGACTGTAGGGGAGACATTTACTTGTTCATCTCCTTCATTCGGTATGTGTGCCCCCTTTATCTGCCTCTTTGCTGTTGTCGAAGTTGTTGCCAATTGGGGATGAAGTTTCTGCATGTGAATGAGAAGAGGATAAGACGAGAGTGAGTTTTCGCAGCCGTGCTCTTACTCGACCTGTTTCAGCCTTGTTGTGTTTTTCAGCACACCTGAAGCCGTTGTCGGTAATCCTCTGTTAGACTCATCCTCCCCGAATCCTCGATAAAGCTCTCGTTTGTTACACATTTAGTTGTGTTGTTGTTGTTTTGATTTGGCTTACCTTGAGGGTTTAATCGTTGTTTCTGTGACCTGGTCTTTGACTAACGCGTTGACGTTCCGCAGCCTCTCCTGATACTATTTTCATCATGGAATCTCTTCAGAGTCATCCTATCAACCCGGCCCAGGCCAAGGCCTTCACTGCGCCCGGTTCTTTGGGCTTTGGCAATGCGGCCGATGATAAATCCGCTGTCGCCAACTTGCCGGCTACGCCTGCGGCCACACCGGCGAAAGAAGCTGGTTCCGGTCTTACGCCCACACTGCAGTAAGTCTTTGCGGATGTTGTGGACGTTTTCTGTTTTCAAACATGAAAGCTTACAATTACCAGGAACATCGTGGCCACAGTAAACCTTGACTGCCGTCTTGACTTGAAGACCATTGCCCTCCATGCGCGCAATGCAGAGTACAACCCCAAGCGTTTCGCTGCCGTTATTATGCGTATCCGCGAGCCGAAGACCACTGCGCTGATCTTTGCTTCTGGCAAGATGGTTGTGACTGGTGCCAAGTCGGAAGACGATTCCAAGCTTGCTAGCCGCAAGTACGCCCGTATCATCCAGAAACTCGGATTTAACGCCAAGTTTACCGACTTCAAGATCCAGAACATTGTCGGTTCTTGTGATATCAAGTTCCCAATCAGACTTGAAGGTCTCGCGTCTCGCCATCACAATTTCAGTTCTTACGAACCCGAATTGTTCCCTGGTCTCATTTACCGCATGATCAAGCCTAAGATTGTGTTACTTATCTTCGTCAGTGGCAAGATTGTTCTGACGGGTGCTAAAGTACGTGAGGAGATCTACCAAGCATTTGAAATGATCTACCCTGTGCTTCAGGATTTCCGCAAGATCTAAAATCTTGTCGGTCGATCCTAGTTGGCGGCCGGGTCGACTCTCTCTCTGTCGTCTCGTTCTACCCAATCTAGGGTCCTGTAACAATATCTACCCTCTGATGATTTGATGAACCAGTCTGCCTTATCCCGTGAGGGGACAGGTGATTGTTTAGCAAGCCAGTTTTTTGACCTTGCTGTCATTTTCAATCACCGCCTTTCATGTTTGTTTATTTTGACTCTTTGAGTTTACCCCTTTTTTCTTCTTTTTCGTTTATTTCTTGTTTTATTTTTGGGATGGTTTTGTTTTTGTTCTTTATGCATTTGCACGGCGTTGGGTTGGAAACATGAATCGGAGACTGAGAGGACGATACGGGGAGTATCTGCGCGCAAAATCGCAAAGTTTGTTTTTCATTTTCCCACAAAGGGGGTCACATCATTTTTAGTATGTTTAGCTTTGTACGTACGGTGCCGACGTGCTTCTTTGGGTTTGACTGGAGATGCTGTAGCATACGACGTACTGTGGGTGTACTTGCAGCTTGAGTCTTTTGGTACTTTAGCGATATGTACAGTATGTTGGCTAGCAAAAAAACAATATACACACAAAAAATTATTAATCTACATAGAATCAGTCGATTGTGAAGTGGTTCGATTAATTATTGTACAATGTGTTGTTCTACAGACTCCGGCATTCTGGTGATGCCTCATTTTTGTTTTACTCTTGGCTAAGTAGCTCACCCAGTACCAAACCAGGTTCTCCAGCCCGACTTCCGTCATCCGTAGCGACCTGGTCCTTCTCATCAACTTCTTCTCTCCAGCGCCATTGCTTCTTCATCTGATTTGAAGCCGTTCCTGTCAAAACATCTACAATCTTATCTCCCAAGACCGGCAAAAACTTGAACGCATGTCCAGAGTCTCCCGTTGCCACAAACAAGCCCTTCCATCCAGGGTGGTAATCAATCAACCAGTCACCACTGGGAGTATCAGAGTACCAGCAGATACGAGTACGGGAGAAGGACTTAGTAGCCAGACTGGTGATAGGGACGATAGTCTCGACGAGACGACGGAGGTCGCGAGTTCCTTCGGAGGGGACGTGCAGGGTAGGGTCGTCGAGAGACGTCGTTGGGATAGAGGCGCTTTTGGCGGCCAAGCGGCCCGGGGCGGTGGGGAGGGCATGAGGAGTCGGAGTAGGGTTGAGGTAGCCGTACGAGTGACGGGCAAGTTTGAGTTCCGGAGTAGCTGGGGGGATAATGAACAGGCCGTTGGTGAGGTTGAGGATTACCGGGTTGGTTTTCACGGCATCGAACTCGGAGTCGGTCAGAGGCATGTACGCAAGGGCTTGGCCGGTGGCCGTGGCACGACCACTAAGGTCAACTAGTTTACCGGACCACGCACCAGCAGCGACGATAGTCAGGGAGGCAAGATGGGTTGTTCCATCAGCGAGTTGGGCGCCGAGAACGGTTCCTGTGGTGTCGTCGTGGAGGAGCTTTTCGGCGGTTCCGTGGATGACCTTGACGCGGTTCGTAGCGAGAACTTGCTTGTAGAGACGGGCTGTACCGGCACCAGCGTTGGCCCAGCCGGCTGTGGTGTTCAGGTAGCCTACATCACCGACGTGGCCAATGGCGTTGACGGACTTTTGGATCTCCTCGGTGGAGGCATACTCAATGATAGTCTCCTTGGGGTCTTCCCCGGTAGCAACCGCCAGGGCAGACACATTCCGAACACTATCAGCCACATACTGCTTCCCCGACTTCCACTTAACCCCCGGGTTTCTCAACACCGCCAACTCCGCCCTCTTGGCGTCTTGAACTGGGTCATCATCAGCAATAAGCAGCATGCCCGACTCCCGGTAAACGGGGTCCGCGGGATCCGCAAGACCACCGGGGGAAGAGTCACGCCAGATGGGCATGGAGGTAGCGGCTAATTCGGCGTACAGAGGGTCGGCGTAGTCGGCACGGACGATGCGGGATGAGTCGTTGGAGGCACCATCGGCTGCGGGGATGGATGGGGCTCGGTCGAGGAGGGTTATGGCGGTTTGAGCGTAGTGAGGTGATTGGGATAAGGAAAGGGCGGTGGTGAGGCCCATTACACCGGAGCCGATGATTAGGATGGATGAAGGCGTTGTAGTCGTCATTTTGAATTAGAGATGGAAGTTAGAGAGTGAAGTTGAAGAAGTTGAGTTTCAAAGTTTCGTAGGTGACGACTTATATAGACTGTCGTTTGGTTGGTACCCACATAGTCATACTGCTACGTCCTTATCACTGTTCCTTCCCGCTACCGGTGACTCGTTAATTGAGCGTAACAAAGGCTAAATCATCATGAAGATCGGCTTTCGGGTTTGAATTTTTGAGGTCTCGGGATGTGGGCATCATGGTGATGTTTGGAGTTGAAATATCCTACAATAGCCGTGTAAGTGGTTTGGTGTAAGTCAAATCGAAATTTACCAATTATCCGATGACGGCGAATTTGTAGATTTTAGTCGATACAAGGGTTACACATAAATGCAGGGTTATATTTGTTATGCATGGATCATCGAGGTGGTGATGGCTGGATTCAAGTACATTCGAGAATTTACCAAACTCATCAAAACTCATTTGTGAATTTCATTTTCATTAAAGTTATATCATCAAAATGTCCGATAAACGCCACAGACCACAGGGCTCCGGCTTCTCAATCCCATCCGGCTTCTCCAAGCCCCAACGCGCCCCTTCAAAGTCCATCTTTGATAAACCTTCATCAACTACGAACCCATCGCAGAAACGCCCAAGAGATGACCCAAGTGAACAACAGCCGCCACGAGGCTTCACCCGGATATCGGATAGAAACAATGAAGCGGGGTCAACAAGCTCACTGGGAGGATTTAAGAAGTCATTTAGTTCGGCGTCTACAAAGAAGAAGTCGGTACCTAGAGCGGCACTTGCGGGTGCTTTTTCTTTATCATCGGATGAGGATAACTCAGATAACGAAAAGCCAACTATCGATGCAGAAGCCAAAGTCCAACGGCCGTTGATAAGGCTATCTCAGTTGCCAACAGGCGTCTCGGTAGATTTCGTCAAAGGGTTGGTCCCGGGACATCTCCCGATAGATGAAGTCATGATGGAGAAGGGCGCAGCGGTTGTCCGGTTTGCCGTGGGTACGGGAATCGGAGCTGTGGATGAAGCGGTTAAGGAGATACGGGGCCGATATTTGGGATGGGGTCATTATTTGGAGGCTGGACGGTGGGTAGGTGGTGGCGGAGCTTCCGGGACTGTTGAGAAGAGAGCATTTGGAGCGAAAGCAGTCACTGGCTGGGGACGGGAGGGGTATAATGTGATTGTCGAAGTTCCATCAGATTTGAGAGTTGTCAAGACGATTAATATGGTTGTGGAGGGGGTTTTGAAAATGGGGGCTGAGTTTGAGGCTTTGCTAATGAGTCGACCGGAGGTCCAAAGGGAAGAAAAGTGGGCTTGGATTTGGGATTCACGGAGCCAAGGAGGGATTTGGTACCGATGGAAACTTTGGGAAGCAATCACGGGAGATCAGGCTAGAGAGGGAGATCTGGTTGCTTTGTTTGATGGCGGAGACCCATGGAAAGTGGGCAAGAGTTTGCCGTTTGAATATGTTACGACTATCCAGGACTTGGCAGACGACAAAGAGTACGACTCGGAAGAAGACGAATTGGAGGATAGGAGAGCAGGATGGGGAAAGAGACTTGGTGGTCCAGGAGATGCGGGAGCTGTCAGTGAAGAGAGAGGGTTCTTGAATCCCATGGGGAAGGCGAGGTTGACGTTTCTGTTAGCGAGGTTACCTACCTCGACAGCAAAACTTCTTAAGAGTGATGTTGCAAAGATCACGGCATTTGCAATTACGCATTCTACGAAGGGGGCAGCAGAGATTGTGGATATGTTGATTGCAAATGTACAGAGACCATTTGCCTTGACGGGGGCCACGGGTAAAACAGCGGAGGAGAGAGAAGCTGCGGGAGTCACGGATGAGGATTTTGTTGCTGGGTCATTGGTTGGATTGTGGGTCATAAGTGATTTACTTTCTGCAGCTGGAAATAGCGAGGTTCGTTTGGCGTGGAGATATCGACCAATGGTTGAAGCGGCACTTAAAGAAGGGACAGTCTTCCCACATTTACGAAAGGTGGCGGATCGGAAAGACTGGGGACGTTTACGGGTTGACCGCTGGAGACGAAGTGTACAAAGTGTTCTTAACCTGTGGGAAACATGGAATGTGTTTGACGGGAAGACTTTAGAACTGTTGACTGAGCAGTTTGCTGAGGTGGTTGTGGTTGAAGATGAAAGTAAAAGGGAAGCTAGTCGATGGAAAAAGGCTGAAGGCTTACCGGCCAGTCGGAGGGAGGAACGGATGGTTGTTGATGCGGACGGACCTGGTGATGGCGAAAGTGAAGGGGGTTCCGACGTTGACGGAATTCCGATTACAGATTTGGATTTAGGATATTCCTCGTTGACTGACGATGAGTTGAACTGTGACGAGACCGCCCCCATGGAGGAAGATGAGTAACTATAGCTAGTAAGCTGAACTTCGACATTCTGTACTTGTCACCATATTGTATGTACACACATAGATATATGGACACTATTCACGAACATTGAACTAGGAACCTCTGAACTAGAGGGGTGACGAAACAAGAAAGGACAGGGGGAAATTACAGCCGCAATGAGCCGCGAGGGCCGGCAAAGTGGGCGATTTCGTCGATAGTCGAGGTCCGTGAACATGAATACACTATGTACGACCAGGGTAGACATCCAGGACTTACGGGAAATCACGTGACTGATTATCCATATATAGGCCATATGACGACATACCATGACAGAGATGTCAGTGGCGCGGATAAAAAGCATGACAATGGTTCGTGTACACATCCAAGTACGCAGATATCAAGTCTGCATAATTAGCCAATCTGATGGCTTCGCCTCCGCCTCTCTCATCAAGTCGTTATTATGTACATACACAAGAACCCTTTGGGGTTTAGTAACCCCGGGGCTAGGTTTCAACTTCCTGATTCGTTGGGACCCACTTGGAACCGACCAATCAAAACTTGCTCATGTTAGACGATGGCCGGAAGTGTTTGATGGGCAAAATCGACGGACGGTCGGGAGAAAGAAAGAAAGAAGGATAGAATGGAAGAATCCAAGACACTGGTGTTTTTCTGTAGCATGTCGTTGGATTGATATTTTATATTTTTTTGTTCGTTTTTAGGGTCATTTTTTTCTTCTGCTTCTTTCGTGATATCGCGTTTTGAAGGATTGTTTTCTTTTTTGCTTCTGATAGACGAGTCTTTGAACTACTGCCTTTTTGGGAAGAATCCTCTAGGTGTTGGTTGCGTCATTGAATTCAAGTCATATTCGCATTTCATTTTGGATATCTTGGTTGGTATATATATTGATTTAGACGGGGGTATCCTGCGTCGTTTTTTGGTAAAAGAAGTACATATACAACTGACCAGGCGAGGTTGTTTGTTACTTGTTTTGCTTTGTATCACGGGGTTTTGGAATCCTCGATATTGTTAAGACCTGCTTGGTGGATGCAGGTTGCCGTTACCTACTATAACCACTTTCAACATTCTTGTAAGTTTGCTTCTTTCTCAGCCGACTACAATCTTCTCTTGTCTTCTCACTCATGATCCAATACACCCCACCACGCTCGGCCACGGAATATGATCCCCTTTAGCAGCTGATCCTCTTTGTATATGTTCTCTTGTTATGTATCTATGTTTATACATACATAGTACAGAAGTCTACTGTATGTGGCTGGGCCATGAGGGTGTCGATAGGATCAAAGCGGAGGGGTGTTGTCGGTCAGACAGTGGAGACGCCCACGCCATTCTCTGCATTTTTTCATCTGTCGCTCCTTGTTCTTTTCTTCGTACATTGTCCATACACACAAAGCGTTCGGTTTCTAAATATCGACGTCACTACTGGCCATGATCTAACGCCAAGAAAACATATAGATCTCTTCTTTTTTTTCTTTTTCTTTCAAACTGATAGATTGTATTATCTTGCACTTGGTTGATCTGCATTAGTAGTCTCGTTTACTTCCGAACCTATTGTATCACTGCATTTGATTTGTTCCTCTTTTCTTTAGGTTCCACGGCGCTTGGTTCCGCACGAGGGTAAACTTGCTCATATTGGACGCAGCAGAAGTGGGTTTGTTACCACGCGACTGAATTGTATCGTGAGTGGGGATTTTCGAAGACGTTGTCTTCGCGTCGACGTGGTTGAAGATGCCTATCATCGATGGGGTTAAAATGGCCTGGTTCGTTAATTCTTGTTGCTATCGTCGACTATCTGAATGCTAACAAAGTATAGTGTGCCCTGCATCCGTGGACACAGGTCAACAAAATGTAATCATGCCAACGAACGAGTCATGGTCCCTGTTAGGAAACCCGGGAGACCACTTAGTGTCTGTCCCCATCCGGCATCCAAGCCATGCACTTGTGGTGTGACGGCTGCCATCCCGAAGAAACCAGCTTGTCCTTGCGGTTCGACATCAACAGCTGTGAACCGTGGTCCTGGTTCTTGCGTCACCAGTAAACAACACCCGCCTTCTCACGAACAAGCTGTTTCACCGGCTAGTACGGCTAGTCCCGGGGCTACACCGGTAGTTGGACCGGGGAGAATCAACAAGACACAGGCTACTAAGAATCCACGGAAATTGTCTTTTGATCCGAGTATGTTGCAAAGGGTGGATATCACTCAAGCAAATTTAATACCTGTCAGTATGGCTTTTGATAGGCCAGGACAGAGTATGGCGGCGGGGATGAATGGGTTTTCTATTAAGCAGAGAAAGATATCGCCCACACCGCAACAGCAACAGCAACAGCAACAACAGCAACAGCAACAACAGCAACAACAACAGCAACAGCAGATTCAACAAATTCAGCAACAGTTCATAGCAAATTTGACTTCGCCGCAAATACAAGAGATGCAGATTTCTATGTTTGGCCAGCAACTAGGTCAAACGCTCATGACGCCACATATGGGACATCAACAAGGGCAGATCTCGACGGGACTAGACACCACTTCGAGTTTCCTACAACATCTTAGCCAATCAAGTCCACAACCTGCTATTAAGCTTGAAACAACACATCCCAACGCTGGTAGATTCAACAACGGTAATGGCAGTATGTTGCAAGAACCTTCTTCTACAACACCATTATCAGCTGCACCAGTTAAGAGTTGCTGTGGCGGCGGTTCTAAAATTACCACGTTGGTTACACCGCCTACAACGGCCGAGCCCATGAAAATGGCACAGACTCCCGCTCTCGACACAAATAATTTGTACATGCCATTTGCTTATCCACCACAAATTGGATCCCAGATGCAACCTTTGAATCCTGATCAATGGAAGGCGTTCATGGATACTTATAGTCTCGAAGGGTCATCATCTTGGATGAATACGCAGACTCAGACGCAGACACAACCTCAACCACAACCGACATCATTCAACCAATTCTCGCAACAAACACCAACAGTAAATCAAATACTTGGCTCGGTGGCAGATAGAGGACCGCCGCCCGCCGATACTGAGCCGTGTACTTGCGGACCAGATTGTCAGTGTCTAGGCTGTTGGTGGCACCCGTTCAACCAGACGACTACTGACCAAGTCATGTCGGCCTATTCAGCCATGTTTGACGACTCCCTTTTTGACGAACGGAGCCCGTTGTCTCCGCTGGCAGAGACAGTGGATTTGGGAAAGACGACCACCCAGCCGGCTAAGGGATCATGTTGTGGAGGAGGTCCACCTAAACCGAAGACGCCACCACCGGCTAAGAAAAGTTGTTGTGGAGGAGGTAGTAGTGGGAATGGAGGTGAGATGGAATCTCCCTCTGCAGGACAGCAAGGTGAAGCGGAAAGCCCCGGGGTTGCTGTTACTCCGTCGGATGGTTCTGGAGCTATGGAGGAACTTAACCTGTCTGCGGATACATTTCTTTTTGTGCATTACCCATTACATGGTGGTTGTGCGGGGTCATCAGTTACATGTCCCTGCGGCGATGACTGTGAATGTTTAGGCTGTGTAGTCCACGGCAATCAATAATTATAAAGCTTTCCAAGCGTGTATATAAATCTATCAACATTTTTATCTATTCCCAAGCCGTCTCAGGCCACGTGACTCGCCATCCCGTAACTGTCTTTTGAACTTCCACATCGCCAGGGTCATTCTCAAATAAAGGTTTATCAAGAACCTGCTGAAGGAACTGCTCCACAATGAACCCATCCTCCCGGCACAGATCAAAAAAGTTCAAGTCCTTCTCACGAAGCCACGGTCTATACGAAGTAAAAACGACATAGGCAACCGCATTCTTTTCCTTCTTGAGAGCCTCCCGGATAGTCTTAACCATCATTCTATGTTCCGAGTGACGAAACAGAAGATCCGCCAGAATAAGGACGTCGAAACGGCTCTCCTTAGTTCCATCAGGGCCCGCCGGGATCTCCGCAACAATAGGGGCAACGTCAGCTCCCCAGACGAATCCCTTGGGGGTTACCCGCGCAGCGATAGTTCCGTCACCAGAGCATACAACCCGGTCACATTCATCGATATTCTTTTGCATATTAACCACCAACTCGACGTCCGGAAAATCCGTAACAACAGCCCTTCTCGCTCCCAAGATTCCGCAAACCAGACTGGGCAGACCGGCTCCCGCGCCAAGCTCGAAAACAGTCTTGCCGGAAACTAAAGAGGGGTTCTCTTCAAAGTACCGGGCGGCGACACGGCTGCCGTTCCAGAGGTGGTGCGCTTCAAGTGGTGAGTGGCCCACTAGGTGGAGGGGGAGAGTTACATCAGAAAGAGTGGTGTAGGTTTGGAGGGTGGGTGGGGGACTGGGAGGGTAGAAATCTTCGGGGTCTTCGAAGAGACCGCCTACTTCTTCGGTGTCGGACATTTTGGGGGTGTTGGTGAGGTGTTGTCGTGAGGGTCATTCCCCACATACAGTGGCGAAAATTCAATCATGTTAAGGGAATGTGGAAACCCTTATTAGGGTTCCAGTCACACAGACGGATTGGCGATGTATCCGGTCCAGAGGTATCAAATTCATTATTCATTATTTTACTAGTACTCTTTATCACTGACCACCTCCAGCCTGTCGTTTGGCAAACTGTTTCAACATAGCAACAGTAGCTTCTTCCTTCTCCTTATAGGCCCTCGCTCTCTCCAATCTCTCCTCCTCTCTTGCTCTCCAAATTTCATCTCTTCTTTTCTCCCGCTCACTTTTCTTGCGTGCCTGTAACTCTCGCTCCTTCTTAAACTCCGCTACACTGTCACCACCCCCCATTAAAGCTGTATCGTCAACTTCATGTTCTCCTCCAGGCGAAGCAGGCCGAAGTTTCTCCCGGACTTCAGCCTTCTTCTCTAGTTTCCGAGCGTGGCTACCGGGGTCTGCACGGGGGATAAGCTCCTCGAGACGCTCTTTTTGTTCGGTGCGGTGGGCATTTCGGAGACTGCGGAGGGTTTCGTAGGAAGATTGTCGGTCGGCGGAAAGTTGGGCGTTGCGCTCCGAGAGGTCTTCAATGGTGGGGATTGTGACGCCGTGTGCGGTGTTGTTTTGACGGGTTCGTGGGGCTGGTAATGGGCCCATGTCATCTTCTGATACGTCCTCTTCACTAAGAGGTTCTGGTACCCGTCTACCATTTCCTGATCTAGCCCGCTCGGAAACCTCCGAACTCCGCGCTATAGAGCCGGTTCCGGCGGGAAGACTCCCTTCGCTACCTTCGAACTCGGCCTCGTCAGGGTAGAGTTCCTTTGAGCGTTCGTACATGGCAGGGTCGTACCAACCCTCCGCTAATTCTCCACGATTCCACTTGCCCAGGAAACTCTTCCAACGACCGCGCGCTTCACGCTCATCCATAGCGTATAAATCGCGTTGCTTTTGAAGGTCAAGGTAATATGCCAACAACGGAGTGAATGTACGAAACTCCCGTTTTGACAAGGGGCGCGCCGAAAAGGGAAGCTCTGTTACCGCCGAAACAACCTTTTGCGACGACGATGGCCGTTCCGAACGGGACCGATAACCCCGGTGTCCTCCATGTCGCGATCTAGAATCCTCCTTATATTTCGCATCACGAGATCGCGAGCGTGACCGATGCCGTCTCCGTTGGCTCCTCCCACCATCCCGACTGCGACTTCTCTGCCGAGAATCCCTCGTTGAAATTCCCGGCGACCTCGAACGCGCCTGTCGCGGGGAAACGCTCCTCCGCGTCCTTCCGTGGGTCCCCATGCCTAAGCGAATAGACAAGCGACGGTTCTGTAAAAAGAATAAGAAAAGTCGCCACTGATTGGCTAACCAAAGCGGCTAATATATATGTCAAAACAAATATGCAGCAAGAGAATGGACGGGGGAAAAATGCGGAAACCTTGCGTCTGTTGCATGAAAATCAGCCGGACAGTATAATTCCTTTGTCGCGCACGCGCTCCAGCCAACTTAAAAGATGCAGGAAAAAAAGAACGGCCCAGCCAACCAAGGAGGAAACATGGATGAGGGGGTTACCTTTTATATATCACGGCAACATGTCTTATTGGCGTTCTTGATGGGGTCTAGCGAAGGAAAGAACGATAGAAGGCTGGGATATTTAGCTTTCGGGTGGCGCTGATTGTCTTGCGTGGTGGCTTGGAGCTTGGCGTTTTTTTTGTGTGACGGGACGGGCGATCGCGTGGATTACGGATGGACTGGTGGGGTTGTTTGTTCGGTTGTTTGGTGATTGTCTTGTACGAGGGACGGCATTGGGACCAGGGTTTAGGCGAATTTTTTTTTGTTGTTTTATTGGTTTAGGCGAAATTTTTGGAGCAGGTGGGGTATATAATGCTTGATGATGTAGTTGTTTCCAACAATAAATGGTCTAATAGTCTAGTTGGTTAGGACGTCGGATTCTGATTCCGTAAGCCCAGGTTCGAATCCTGGTTGGACCTTTCATTTTTGATGGGTTCTCGGACCCCTGAAAGCTTCTTTTTGTTGATTACGCTCGTGATCTAGAAGACTTATATTTGGTGATGAGGGGGGAATGTTTTTTTCGTTTTCAGGAGGACATAGGTTAAATTTCTTAGTCTCAGTTTGGGCCGGAGTGGGACTCCCCGTAACTCCACCTTTGCCTTTATTATGAGATTGGCCTAAGGCGGTTCGTGATTGGCCATCTTCTTTTCAGGTTATCTTGACAAAGTTGGGCAACGGCAGTAGTCGGACGGATGTCACTGGATAAATATCCGCTGTCTTGGTCCCTTGTCCTCCTTAAAAAGTGCGTCTTTGTAGTGGGATTTCCAATACAATACTATAGGCACAAATATTCCGGACCAATCACAATAGATTCGCTTCTGCATCTGCTACGGGACGGAATAGTGGGTATGTATGCAAGTACTTACTGTTAACGTGCATTTCGCTTCTGCTACAAACCGATGTCCAAGTTGGGTGGGGAATTACTGATAGGTTGACCAAGAAATAGACCACCAACACCGAGAGTAGCCTTTCTCACGGATTCGGCAGAAGGAGGAGAATTCGCCGGAATGGTGGTTGGTTCGACCTCTCCGCTGGAGGCTTCCTCGCGAGAGAGGCCGTCTCTAGGAATGGCCTGGGCGTTGTTGGCGTAGTTGGTGCTATGATCGGACTTCATGGTGGCGTTTAGGGCACTGGATGGGATAATTTAAAGGGTATAAGGGGGTCTTGCTATTTAAAGACTTGGAAAGTGTATGGGTATTCGCTGAGACTAAAAATGAACGGCAAGGAGACCGAAAACAGTGAGCAAATGGCCGTGTCCGAGTCCCAATATATATGCTATTCACCGGCTATGTAACACACGTATATACGTCACTCTTAGGGGCGGCTCCGGAACACTACTTCCACCAACCGCCTTATGGGGTTTTGACAGTATAGCGAGGTTTCGGCCGAATGCAGTTCATAAATCGGCCGTATCATGTTACACCGGTTCAATTTTAAATTTGGTACTTCGCGGATGCGCCCATGAGGATTTCGGCCGTTGAAGCCACTACACAAACACAATAGGCAAATTGTCAAGTTACCCTCTTGCCAGTGGCCAACACTGCCACTCCTTCAGGACAACGCCACTTCATTGGAAATGGTGGGGTCAAGGTTGGTATCTGCGTTCATGATGTCTTGTTACTATTCTATGCACTCTTACTTCCCTTAATACAACGCAAGTTATCCGTGATATACACTTCCACTGCATGCACTCTATAAAAGCCTTCCTACCATGTCTGGTGCTCTGTCATTACATAGCAGTACTTAGACATATGCATCTATACATGTACATATATCCCCGGTGGTCACCCAGAACACACGGAGTGATCGACACCGAACATTCTCATTGGTATACTACCTATGTAGTCGGGATCTGATCGGATGACCCAAAAGGACTACTTACACCTCGAGGAGTTAGTCCGCCGCGATGGCCCACAACAACAGCAACAACAGGTTCTCAGTACCCCGTGCTGTATAGCACGGCAGCAAACACTCTGTCAAGCTGAGATGCCAGGCAAGCTAGGCATCACCCCACTGTACTGATTGGGCCTTGTTTGATACAACGCTGAACCGGATTTGAAATATCTCCTGGCCTTTTATGTACTTCAATAGGGAACTCCAGAGGGGCTGAATGTGGCTTCAACACGGTGACCAGCCGACTTTGTAACCCCCCGCCCCCCCACGTCGCGGCTCCGAAGTAGTGGCAAATTACAGACAAAATCCGGCGTCACGCTAACCCTTGCCCCTGACTAGCACGTCACGAGCTGTTCCATTGATTCGGTATTGAAAACAAGGCGAGACAGGCCTCAGACGAACCCTGCCAGTCACCCTTGTTTTCTATCAATGACGTCTTTTGACGTGTTAATAGCTTGTTTAATGGTCCCATTTTAGCTTAAGAGGGGTGAAGTATCCTGTGAGCACCGATATAGACTCTTGGTATATATGAGACTGAGCAAAAATTGGAGATTCTCGAAGAAGCTGATTTGATGTTGGCACCCATTACCGCCATAGCTGATGTGTGATGGGGATGTGAGCGACTTGTGTTAAGGCCTGGTCTCGGCCGATCTAGGCCATTCCATATGGATTCCCGGATGCCCATTAAAAAGCAAATTCTATTGTGCCTTTTGCCATGAGATCTGGATATTCCCATGGAAATGCACCGAAACGAACGTAGTGTCTCGCTGCAGGTACAAAAGCAATATGTATGTTTGCACATATAATCACAAGGATTGTCGTTGTTATTCCCATATAAAATAGCAAAGCCAAAAAAAAGCCGGTACCCCCACGCCCCAACGCGGGGAGGGGTTTAGGGTTGCATTATCACCCCGCGGGGGTCCTGTTGACATGAAGCAAAACGGGTAATCTCGGGAGATGAATATTCCGATGAAAGAATATCTGGCTATGTATATATGAATTGGCGCATTGTCAAAAGTAGGAAACCCCGTTTGTAGCAAAGTAGTTACAGTTGCGTTAATTAATTCACCAATTATCAGGGACGCACGTTCTTCTTGTACCACAGGCGTCTTACAATGTCCAGACCAGTGTGAAAACATAACAATACAAGAAGGATTATAATTCTATGAAATATTCAAAAGAAGAAAAAGAATCCTATATACACATGACGAAAACCTTATTTTATATAAGATATTCAGGCCTTTTATCTAAGAAAAGAAAAATCTTGCACACACATGACGTAAAAGTCACGTGACTATACACAAGTAAAAGCCTCATAATATTCAAGATCAAAGAACCATGAGCAAAGAAACAACATAAAGACGAGAACATTTCCTTCGTATTTTGAACATAGGATTTTTAGAAAAATCAAGCATTAAGAATCAATCTTTTTACCTCCTTACTCTCAACAACTTTAAGCTATTCCCTAGTTACCATTTTTTACAGAACCACCTCCAAGAATATCAATCTCCACAAGTTCCGTTGACTTCCAAGCCACTACACTACAATAACTTCAAGTCCACTCCTTCCCTACTCCATCGCACTACATTTACGCACTCCGAGTTCCCCCACTCTATCTGGAGCTTTAGAAACGCAATGGATCTGGACAAAGCAAGCCACATTCCCATGCTTGAAGATGCTGATCAGTACATCGAATGGGCCGGGAGTATGAAAAAGGCTTTCCGAGGTGCTCTTCTTGAAGAGTACCTGTTCGACCCCGACAAAGAAACTGACTCTGTAGAGGCCATCAAGTGCCTCTCATTTCTCAAGGCCCATGTCGGCTCACACAGCTTCAATGACGTGATTGAACTAAAGACTCCATATGCTGTGTGGAAACATCTGGAAGAAACCTACAATCCGTCAGACCTCGCCACCAAGATGACTGAGGTGAAGCGTTTTTTCGAATGTACCCTCGAGAACTGCGGGAACGTTGAAAAATACGTCCAAAACTTAAAGCGTTTCGTCATGCTCACACACCAGGGAAGAGTTCCCTTGAATGATGAAATAATCTTTACTTGGACACTCAGTAACCTCACACCGGAATGGAATCCATTCGTAATGAGATGGAACCAAACCATGAGGAACACTGAGGAATTCGACCCTGCTCTATTAAACAGCTTGTTCCAAGACTTGCTGAATAAGGGACGTCGCAGCTGCTTTCAGTAGGCCTCAAGAATAGGACAACAATGTCCTCATATGGAAATATTGCCAAACAAGATTTTCGGGTCCCTATGCTACTTCAAGAATAAAAACTCAAAGGTCACAAAGTTGGACCAACGAGGAATCCAAGCTATCGCCATCGGCTGCAACAAAAACATATACAAGATCTACTGCCTCAAATCACAGACGTTCCATTTCACCAGAGACATTCACATCATAGAAGGAAAATACCACACCAATATTCAAAAGAAGTCCTCCATTTTGGATATCCCACATTCATCCTATCAACCAAGCCTCGATCAGATTCTCTCAAAACCGACCACCAAGCCTCAACAGCTAATCAGAGTTGAACAGGAAGACCCCATGGCCATTGACAAACTTGAGATAACTCAAAGTCCGGTTCTTCAAGCCAACAGGTTCCCCGCCACGCAAGTCCAATAACAAACCTATGATATCAATGATATCAGTGAGCCTGCCCTCTGCATCTCTCTTGGAAATATTAATGAACCACAAACTTATACGCAATCACAACTCTCCGAACGAAAGGAAGAATAGAAAGCGAAATATCGAGTCTTACAGAACAAGACATATATACTCTTGTGGAAAGAAACAACTACCTGGACAAAAATGTGATCAAAGGCGAATGGGTATACAAAAGAGAATATTTACTTCGTATTTTGAACATAGAATCTTTTTAGAAAAATCATGGATTAAGAATAAATCATATTACCTCCTTACTTTTACCATTTTTAAGTTATTCCGCAGTTGCCATTTTAGAACCGGGAGGGCATTCTCCTGTACAAGGACTCTGTACTACCACACACGGCAGAGCTTAAAGAGGCGTTGTTGTGAGATAGACAATGGTACAAAGAGTCGACAGCAAAATCCAAGGGTGGCAACTACTTCATGCTGTGTCCCTTTTAGTGCTGATACACGAATCCTTATCGCCCCACTATCTTAACGACAATCGGCTAACATGTCGTCTTATATGCCTCGATAGCCCATCCGACTCCGACTATATACGTACAAAATGACCCCAACTAATTACTAAAGCCCATGCGTAGCAAACACACATTTGTCGTAATACTGTATCCCTAGTGGTGGGTGCGTCAGTAGAGACGGTGTCAGTTGCGTTCTATTTAATGTTACACAGGCTGCGGAAATATTGGCCAGCCACACGGTACTTTTATGTCGTGTTCATATTGACAGCATCGAAATATGTAGGGGATCCGGGATTCTGTTAAACTGGCGATTCGCTGTCAGAATTCAAGGGTCATTCCCATACATCTCGGTACCCCTGGGGGACACTTTGGTGAGTGAAGTAGCATATTTTGCGGAGACAGAAACGTGCTGGGAATTTGGCACACCGAGAAATTCTAGAGTCACACCTGCATGACCTCTGCCAATAGCTTTTAGCCTGCCCGAAGTCTCAAACGTCACCATTTCCATTTTCGAGTAACCCTGTCCAAACCAGTGAAGACGCGCAGAAGCGGGTAGCCACTGGACGAGTTTGGGGGCGATGCAATTGTCGTCCGCTTGTGGTAAAGACCCATCTAGATTTTCTATCCTACAATGCCTTTTTTCTGTTTGTCAAGTAACGTTTGCCTTACTTATATGTGGAGATTATTGTGTAATGGAGGCACTTTGTATTTTTTCTTTATTACTTGAGGATGAACTGTTCATGGCGTTGTTTGTTCATTTATGCTGTGTCGGCGTGTTCCATGTTACTGTATTCACGTTGGCACGGGCTGCTGCATATATTTCCATGGCGACTTTGTCTTGTAAACACCAAGTGCTGTTGGGGTCCACGAATAAAACGCCCGGATGACTGACTCAGGGAACTACATATATATGTACATGCATATACTAGATCACGCAAAGCCTCGTAGGACCTTTTTCAAGTGCAGGCTGAAATATTCCTATATTGATCTCTTCGTGGCTGTAGACAGTTGTAGGGGTGTAGTTCATCAATAAAAGATGCAGATTTAAAGGCATAATTTCGGTCCAACCTTACCCGAGACGGTTCCTTGATTTGATTGGTACGTGTTACTTTGCGAGAGAAATTCCATATGTGATATATATTCTCTAACGACACGGAACCAATCAAATAGCCAGGCTGAAAAAATATAATTGTGTGTGTAAGGGATAGAACCGGAAACTTTCGATTCGCACTGTTTGTATTTACAACTGTGTTCTTTACGGCTAACTACTCTGTCAAAGTACCACGCGAAGCTTGTCTTTCTCCCTTGTTCTATACACTAAGCGTCTACTTTGACAGTTGACAGTTCTTCTTCCGTTAACAAAGGATCTCACTATGTTGTTGGGGTTTGATCTAATCAGATCAAACTATCAGCACGATTACTTTTCTTTAGGTATTTTACGATACAAAATGTTGCCAGGTCGAGTTAAACAGTTCATCTGCTTATATTAGGGGCTGTGCCAGAACTAGATGCTGCCGCTATCCAAAGGCCAGCCTCGATTGGCGACAGCTTGGCATGTATCTATGCATATACTGGTTACGGACACCGTCAGATTCTGTCGTGAATCAACAGGCGTTGTATGCAAGTACCCAGGGTTATGAATTGGTGTACATACGACGGCACTTTTTGTTGTTGTTATTGTTGTCCTATATGTTTATGCACATGCATACATGCACCCCAATGGAGTTACAGCTAGGTCTTGGTTCTATTAGTGGGCCCCGAACATACAGCCAAAGCATCCAAAGTCCTCTTTTTGATGTACTTCAAAACTTAGTTTTGTATTTGTATTTATTAATCTCATGGAGGCCTCCGCCCATCTAGGATCCTTTGTTTCTGCCCTTGTTGTACTACTATGGTTGTCGTTTGACTTAACGTCTACTCCAACTGGCATTGCCTGTTAGTATGGCGGCTCTCCGGACAAGTCAAATTTCTAAATCATATCGTGCTGGACAAATGCGAAGACGCGTAAATGAAGGGACTCTTACGGCTAGAGAGAGGCGCGGGTGTGAAGACTAAGGTCTTTCGTCGTCTTGGTAGTTGTTGTAGTTGTTGTAGTTGTTTTCGTCGGCGTCGTCGTTTTTTTTTAACTACAAGAAACAAATGACGTGATAGCAGCCTTGACTTCCAACAAAGGGGACATGGTCTAGTGGTATGACGGATCCTTAGCATAGTTGAAGCTCCGGCTTCCAGCGTGGATCAGGTCCGGGGTTCGATTCCCCGTGTCTCCATTTTTGCTTATCAGTTTCATTTCAAGCACAGGTATGGAACATTTTTTTTGTTTGTAAACAGTTTGGATATTACTAATTCTATTCAAGCATTTCCCACATTTCACCCAAAAATTGACACTCGTTGATATGTTACGATATACACGCTGAGCCTGGTGTCATGTGTATCTATATACGTGTTAGTGAATCAACAGCATACGGCATAAATAAGCGACAGGTGATACCTCCTGGTACGACAACTCCAAAGCACGCCATAGCGGCCAACCAGAATTGATAACATGAACAACGGGTAGCGGCATTTTGCCTAGCCAGCTACATGTTCAACTGGCGTAACCAGGTGTTGCCCTGATGCAAGTTCAAAAGTATTGAGCGGAGCCCGTTTGTAGGATTTGAATGAACTCGAGTTATATCCACATGAATGTGCTGGGAGTTGTAAAGCCTCAAGACTTGAGATCTTTATCGTTTAATTCTTGAGGGAAGTTGGGGCTGGGTTTGTCGATTCTGTCGGAGATTCCCTTCACAATTTGATCAAACGTCTGGTCAACGGAGTTCGGTGGGACGTTGGGGGTAGAATTGTTGGTGGGCTGAGACATTGTGGGGTTTGAGACTAAAGAGTCAAAGTATATAATTCAAAAAGTAAGAAGCGGAGTAGTCAAAAGATATGTGTATATAAACCAAGTTTGGATATGAACGCAAGTACCAAGAGAGATCGCAGAAATCAGGTCGTCGGTGTGCCGGCACCAACCCCCCTTTATATGTGTTGAACATATGTGTGAGTAAAGTGTTTACAACCAAAACACCTAAAGAAGAAGTCTCCAGAATCTTATTCGCTCATCAAATCATACCCTATGCGTAAGTAACAATATACACGTGACAGCATGAAGAGCTCAGCAATACTTGTTGGCATATCTGAAAGCTAGCCGGCCATTCTGTTCATTGGGCACAGTCGTACAATCTCATACAGTGATCAACTATTCAGCCTAACGACGCCACTTTCGCCTTGTAAAAAAATCACCAGCTATAGTCACACCGATATCAACAGTAGAGATATCCATATGCATGAGTGAGATATCGAGACCACGCATATGACTTGGACTCCACACCTCTGTCTAAATTGGGATTGATTTTCATTACACTTTCCCGACTGGTAATTAACAACGAACGGGGAAAGATACACGTCGCTGCAACAAAGAAAGTTGACTTGTCAACTTTCTATAGAGTAGGCTAGCATACTAATGTAAGGCAAACAAGCACATAAGCTGGGGTCTACCCAAAGTAAGGCTGTAGATGCCACCCTATGCTTGATTGATTGATTGATGTTTGTTTATTTGGGTCTCTTATAGCCGGCAGTGCCCGCTACAAAGATGAGACCATAGTTATGTAAATATATAAATTAGCAGGTTCGTATGTCCCGTCATACTGCCTCGAAAGGTGCCCTGTTGACTAGAGATACGCTCTGCTCTCCTTGCTATCCTCCACAGACTCGAGCACATGAAGACCCATTCAAACGCGGAACCCTCTTCCAAGAAACACGTTGAATGTGGAGTGGCTTCAATGTGTCCGACGTTTTATCCAGCGACAGCACAAGGCTGTGAGTGGATGCAAAAAACGCCACGGTGGCAGAAATCGACCAGGCTGATCCGCAAAGTCAATGAAATGACTGAATAAAACAGAAAGGTGTGTACTAACACAACTGACAACGAATTTGGGATTAATTCATCATGTCCGATGGGAATGGCGACTCCAGGACTCAAAGGTGCCATTCCGAAGGTATTAAGGAAGAAGGTTGGTTGCCACCCTATGCAGTTATCAACACGGCGGTAAAGCTTTCCATTTTAGGGTTTCAAAATCGGCAAGTTTATTCGTGTATCCCATACTTGGAAGAACATTTCCCTGGTCGGGTGATAGTCAGCCGTAAGCACATATGTACATACGAAAACCCCCACATAGATTTGGATAGATACACACGCGTATGCGCAAACTTACTTGAGCTGTTGTTGTTTTCTGGTTTGTGGGTCATCCTATCAGCCAGGGACCCCTGTTGCTTTGACACCGTGTCGTTCCCGATTCTCTGGGTCTGGGTATCCAGCCCGATAAGAATTCTAAGCGCCGTTCGCTACGACTTGCCGGGGTTTATGCGGGTAAGTACATATGTGAATGAATACACAACTTATTTTCTTATCATGGCCAGGTGGTGTAAGTTGGTCCCACATTACTTGCCGCTTTAAAGATATGTACAATATTATTTTCTTCTATGTGGGTGTAAGCAAGTGCCCATGTATACTCCACTATGTTAACCGCGAAATATGCCCCTGACGACTATCTATACTAAGTCAGTAATTCAATATGGTACAAAACGGTCGAGGGACCAAAAAATGCAAGGGACATTCGTAAAACTTACCAGTGAACTGCCCCTGTCTATCAAACTCCCGCAAGAACCCTCGACGTAGTTTGTGAACCATGAAGTGAACACGGGCCAGCCGCGAAAACCATCTCACCGGCAGCCTACAACAGACGGTCGTTACAGTAAATCTGCATCGTCTAACTCTGGTGGATTGTCAGCGCAATCTGGGTTAAATAGCTCCCCAATAGCGGCAGTTGTGTGTTCAGGTGGTGTTTGTGGACGGTCTTCGTTAGGTTGGTTGTTATCGGATGTGCTTGGCTCTTTCATTGGAATCATTTTGACTTTGAACTGGTGGTGTTATGTTAAAGGAGAAATCCGCAGGAGATTGGGAAGTATGAAGTCCAATAGAGCTTGAAGGTGTTGAATCAAAGAGTCACCTTTATAGTAGTAGCGTATTAAGTATTTTCAAAAGTACTATTCTAAAGCAAAGAGCTCGATAATATAGTGAATGTCTAGCAACCCTCTGTTACGAGACACCACTGGCGAGAATATCCAGTCTTTATAGTTTTCAGGCAGCACAACGCAGTCAACAAACCCCGTAAAGAAAGAAACAACAACGTGTTTAGTTCGGTAACTCCATGTAACAGGACGATACTCACCAGCTTACCAACACACACATTCGGAAAGAATAGTGCGACGCGCAACTGCACAGAGCCCTACCGACCTACTCCAATACCACCACACCACCTCATGACAATTCAAAGCGCAATGTGTCGGTGAATTCGCATTCACGACAGGCCTTATAGCCAATCGATTCAATCACTTTGACCACTTTTGATGGAAATTTCGTCGGGGGTTGACTTGACTTTGTGTTTACATGACTCTAGAGGAAGTGATCTGCACACTGATGTGGCTAATTAATGTCATCGTCAATCTCTAGGCAGCGAATGTAGTCAAGCGAACCGAGTGTTTCTACATTACCAATGAAGCGTCAAAGAAATTGAAAATGCACAAGGCGGTATGGCGGTATGGCGTTGCTGGGGTATAACACAAATCTATGCTATAGCCTCTTATGCAAACCCACACGTCAATGTCACTTACCCCTTGGGGGCCAAAGCAGGATCAGCCGCCGGCAACTATAATACCAAAAACATCGGTAAATTAGTACGGCTTCTGAAAGGGGCCATCCCGCCGACGTCATTTTTGACATTGCGGGAGTACCCTCGACTCTATTACTGCCAGAGTCAATACCATAGCACTGATAGGCCTCTCTTGTTATTACGTTACAACGTGGCTGTGCCCTCCCAAAATTGGACAGATCAAGTGATCCTTATTGACCAATAATCTCACGAATGAATAAAAATCTGCATAATTTGACTCATTCCCTTGCATTACTGCATATCGTCTGTCAGCCGGCTTCATCGGGTCGAATGCCAAGTCAGCTGCTGTACATCTTAACCAAACACAGTGTTGAATCCGGTCTCTATCAGGAAACGTCCGACACATGCATGAGCGATTTGTCCACATGCACAACACCCTGCAACTCCAACCAATACTCCTATTTGCTGCTTTGACCTCCCATACCGATACCGACGCCTTGGATACGGTTCTCAGATCCCGGTTCGTCGCTAAAGGCTGTAACCATGCAATGCCCATGCGCAATCAGTGCTTGCTTGGAGTTAGATACGACGACATACATACAAACGGGTTTACATGTCTTGGGTCCCGAGGATCCAAATATGCATAAACCCCGGTTCTAATGTTACACCTTAAGAAATATTTGGAATCATCATCATAATTGTATTTCATAGCCTCATGTGCACGTTGATCTAGCTAATAACCTCCGACTAGACGGGTAAGTACGTAAAAAAAGCCTTAAATACCGATAACAATCGGAACCGACAAAAAGCAAAAAAACCGCCAAACTTAATCTTCGTAAATGTGTATTTCTGGTCCACCACCAATAACCGATTCACAACAAAACGCCACACCCACTAGATGTCGACGCCCAATGCATCTCATGTATAAGCCCAAACAAGTTCACGGCGTTGTATGACAAGATTGGTTCCGACAGGGGAAACCTTGCGATAACCTCGATTATTTGTATGTGTGTGACGTCGAGCGGGTATCACACGGGTAAAGTACCTGTCCATGACAAAGTAGTTACATACAATTACGAGAAAACAAAGGAGGTCATTGCTTTTTTGGTAGAAGGATTGTTGGTTGTGGGTAGTGACGAACATTGGGTGGAGCGTTGTATTTGCGTCGGCTCAAAGAGTCCCGATTTTCTGCACCCTGATCCTGATAAGATATGCACGTCAAAGTGCCGCCCGAACAAAAAGGCTACTACACAGAGTAAGCTCTTTCTGTATCTTTCCCCGCAGCAAATTACCCTGTCGTTGTTGTTTCTGAACTTTGAATATTTTCTTTTGGGTTTGATCGCTTGATCAACTATCCCGTCGACATATTCGCATTGTTTGTTGGTGTAAGTGTCTTCTCTCTTTCCACTCTTCTCTGCCACTCTTCTCTGTCGCTCTTCTTCGCCCTCCTTCCCGCGCTAATTGCCCTATTACTCCCTCTCCCACACATAGGACATACACACGCTCGTAACTCCTTTGCTTCTGATCCCACGAATCAACCCTCCTCGACAAACACAAAAGAACAATCCAACTCTCCGCTCATTTCGCGCCGCGAAAGAAACAGAGTCCCCGGTAACAACTATAATCTCCAAGAAAGAGGGGACACAGTCTAGTGGTATGACGGACCCTTGACATCTCCATTTTTGCATGTCAACGACAGCTCAACTAGATCGGGAGACATCTATTGGTTGTTTTTTGTTTGGTGCAACCAGTGCAAAAGATTAAAGAATGGTCGATTATTGTGATACAGAAAAGGAAAAAGATCCAGGAGTATGTATCCATGTGCGGTTACACATGGCTCATGGCTAAAAGTTTTTAAGCCTCATTTCCTGGGGGTAGTCAATACCGGGGTAGCCAAAGATCTCCCCAACTCCAGTGAGCAGTTCCTCTTCGGATTGTTCGAGATGGATCTTGTTGTTGGTATACATAGTCTTCTGAGTAGGCCCTGGCATGTTGCTGTTCTTGGTGATGAGTTGTCCTGTCGATAGAATACAAGGTAAGGCAAGAATGTGTAACTGTTGCGAGTAAGACTAGGCTCTATACGCAACTCAAAATGTGTCGAAGAAGTAAAATCAAGTCTCGAAGTAACTAATGTTCGTAAGGATCGAATGTAGAAGAGAAATTTATCAAGTTATTACTAACAAAAGTTCAAAAAAGAATAGAAGGTAATATAACAAACGAAGATCTGTAAGATAGAATAGATACATGAAGAAACTCTACTTTCCAAACATCACACGAGACCACGGACCCCTTCATATAGCCAACCCACTCACCGAGTTTCTCTTCCTTTCGCTCTTTCGCTTCTGTTTTATTTCACCAAAGAATTCAGCCTCAAGTACACCCTTAGGAGCCGCCCTCTTCGCCTACTCAAGATCGGTAACAGTGCGTTGGGTTGGAAGCACTCCTCTTTGGGCTCGATGTCATCATATACACACCCACCGCATGTTTAAGTGTTTAACGTCTAAAACGCAGTCAAAATTGGGCTGAGCTCCTCTCAGCCTACCCTTGAGTTGGGTTTATCGTTCGATAAAACTTCGAGATTCACATATATAGTAGCGGCGTGGTCTCCAGCCTTCATTTGTGCGACACCCCCCGTTGGAGTACCAATGTACTGTACCTATGTGAAATAAACCCTTCCTCACTCGTAGGGCTGTGTCGAGCTGCTGCGGCACAACCTGTGGTAGCATGAAAATTTTTTCATCGCTTACTTTGCACGGCAGTTAGTGGGCGCCTATTCCCCATAACTGTAGGCAAAATCAAGGCAATAATGGGTGGAATCAGATGGTGCGGTCAGTGAGCTGCATATACAGTTGTTATGTCATCTCTCATGTTTCATGCAGCATAACGGTAGTTGGCGTTTTAGTCCGAATACATCTACATACAGATGTTCCATATACATACAGATATTCCATGTACACAGGGATATACTTCCCATCATCCAGGCGGAAATGGTCCATCGCTGTCAGACAAACGATGGGCGGGCGGGACTCCATGCTACCGATTCCAGGGCCATGTTTACCACACATGTAAGTGATACATACAGGTACCAACCAATGATCCTCCGTTGGCCATGATCACATACATGGTTCGGCCCAAGGCCGGAGGATTAGGAACAAAGAGAAGCAAGAAACCTAATACGCCTTAGCCTATTCATTTCTTGGTTACATGTACACATAACAGTGGAGACAAATGCATGTGTGTAAGCATTAGAGAGAATGGACAAACGCAAGGCAAGTGTTTTCTCGCTAACCCAAGCCTATGAAGTCTCTCTACCCAATTGTTCATTCTGTTGGTTCCAACATCGCTGTGCCGCATTACACACATACACATATGTTCCTTGCAGCCTTGCTTATAACGCCGGTGAGGAAATACCCTGATCAACAAGTGCCTCATTGTGACATCTCAACTTAATGTACAGACTCACCGATGATGTCCATTAGACGAGCGACTTTATGAGCCTCGTGCAGGTCACGCGTTGCATCTACCTGATTCCTACTCATCCCAAAATAGTAGGCGAATGCGACCTTACCGTCAGTATCCTTCTTGAGCCGGAGTTCGGATTACATCCAAGCGTATTCATGAATAGTGCAAAAGACCTTCGCAGATTGATTAACCATGGGAATAGTGAATCCCGCCGTCTTTATGTGCATGACATCGCACCCACCTGCAAGGGAAAACAAGGCAAACAAAAACCAACAAAACGGCAAAAAAGGAACACAAAAGAAGGGAGTTACTAGGGATATTATACTTTCTATAAACTCGGTATATTACAACCCGGGGCTATGTGAAGGTCACATGAAGTGATAGATTTTTATTATCTGAACTTGCTAGTGACATCCAAAATCTATGTTTCCTTCACTCCACCCACAAGATGTTAGTACACTCCGCTGTAATATGTGGCCGAGGTGATTCATGTATGTAGACACGCCGCTGAAGTGAACTGCGATTGAACATTAAGAGTTACCCATAGACTTACGACATCTTAAGTAATTATCTTGTATCATTCACGGACCGAATACCTTGTGAAATGAAATTACTAGCGCATACATACAAAAAGTAATGTCAAAAAGTGTAATGTTCCCGGACACACCCAAAAGAAATTGAACACCCAAGGTTCGTTGTTCCGGGTAGGCCGGAGCATCGGGGATTGAGCCCAATGCGGGGGTCGAACCCGCAGCCTTGAGATTAAGAGTCTCACGCTCTACCGATTGAGCTAACCGGGCGGGTATGTGTTCTTGTTGTAAATATCACGGCTTTCGGACTTCATAACTGCAGAGTTTTACGCCGGCCCCGGTTTTGTAGGGCTACCCGCTTTTTTGTGCCGTTGTCTCTGGTCCGTGCATCTCGCTGAAAAAGGATGAATAGGGTTTGACCTAGTCATGTGTAGGGTTACTGCTTCACTAACGAAAAATAGCAATGGGCGTCAAAATATAGTGCACCTACGAATACCATTGATATGTTTGTGTTATCCATACAATATGCAAGAGTAGGTAACTGTAGTTACATGGGGAATGGAAGACAGTAGGCCACAAAAAGGATGACATACTCTGTGATAGGCTAAGTTTCAAATGCCACGATATGACTCCACAAAAGATTCATCTCAAGGATCTCCAAAAAGTCAAGTGCTCAAGCAAAAGTCAAAAATGGAGACACGGGGAATCGAACCCCGGACCTGATCCAAGCTGGAAGCCGGAGCTTCAACGATGCTAAGGATCCGTCATACCACTAGACCATGTCCCCGACGTTGAAAACAAGATGGTTATCGGAGCTTGAATTCGGAGATTTCCGGGATTTTTTTGTACGACAATAAGTTATGCGGGACGGTATAACAGGACATGCATCGCCAAGCCCCTTATAGTGTTCATCACTGGGCTCTGTTATTGGCCATAGGAGGGTTCCTTGGTGGGATGTACTCGCATTTCCTCACCTCTCGGGACTAACCCAAAAAGACGACACCTTTTCGGTCAGCCTCGCCGGGTGAGGTCGTCGTATTAACAGTTTAATCAGTTAGCGTAGACGTTAAATAATACAACAAAAAAATTGTACGACAATAACTGTTCAAGACGTGAAATAGTACAACAACGGCAATAAATGGCCTTGGGGGTGCCGGGAAAACCTCTATGCTTATGGATTTTTGCATTTGCTGACTACCCAATGCAGGCCTCGTATGACGATGTCCTTACTGCCGCTGGTTTCTAAAGCCGTCATCTTAACACACAAAGTTAATTGGCACAGGCACGAAGTCAACCAATAACCAAACAAGACCTGAATATGGCCTACGCCCCAAGCCGACACCCTTTGGGCAAGTTGATGTATGTGACCCCCACGATACCACGGCCTAAATATCGTGGGAAGGGTTACAGGCGATGTTTTGTTAAGTGGCCTCCGACATTTGTGGCTGCGCCTTGAGTTTGGTCACCGGAGAGTTGTCCTCGGCCTACTACACTTGCATCTACTTTCCTGCGACCGAGGGTTTTGTAGCCACGCCCATGGGTTGGGTCTTCGCATTGGTTGTTTGTGCCGTTTAGGTATATATATGTGTGTCAAATAAGACGGTAAGACCGATAAATGTGAGGCCCGGAGAGTTAGGTAGACATGCTAGAACAAAATCACTAGGTTGAAAACTAAGGAGTAGAACGTAAGTTTCCGATGACATCATTGTTCGGCTACGCTTATGTTTTTTTAAAGAAAAAAGGGTTATGGCTGTTATGACGTCTGACGAAGTTGAGAATGCTTGAAGGAATAGCGGTGAGACCTGATTGGGCTGGCAACTTGAAATGTGCACTAATAGACTTTGACGGTAGCGGTGGCTGTTGCGTTGAAATTCACACGATCGGTTAACGCTAACAAAGTAAATCATTGTTACACAGTTTTTACTAGGCTGGATGGATTTCTGCAAGGACCATTTGACAATTGACAATTGACCAGTCATATTCATAAGGCCCATTGTTATATGTTCTGCATAATCGGGTATAGGTAACCTCCTGCTTTGTGGCATTGTCAGATCGTGATGTCATGGTCTTTTCATGTTTGTCACAGCCCTGTATCCATGTATCCATGTATCCATGTGTCTACCACGTTACTTAGCCACAGGTGTGAACCTGAAAATTGGCATTATCCACGCCACTAAACATTCCAGAGATACCACCCAATTATGTGTAATACTATTCAACTAGCTTATAGCCCAAACGCCACCAATTGCCGCCGTCTCTTCTATTATAATGCCACGTTACACTTCAAAAATCTGCCGCGATGTTAAATCTACAAGGGCGTTTTCCTTCAAGATGAATAGCAGCCCTCGCCAAGGTGTCAAGATCTGCTTTTATATCAAGGTTGTCCGTTTTACATCAAGCAATGCTAGGTTGTTGTTGTTGTTGTTTTGTTCAGCGTCTACTCCAACTCGCATTACTTGTTAATACGGCGGTTTATTGTTCGTCATGCCAGGCCTTTTTTTGTTGTTTTATTTTACGTCTACCTAACTAGAATCGCCCGTTGAAACGACGGCCGCCATGCCGTTGTTGTTGTTGTTGTATTCTTTAACGTCTACCTGATCATGCCGGGCCGTTTGTGAGACAGCTCATAAAGGCAGTTATCAATTTCACCGTTAACAATAAGGGGACATGGTCTAGTGGTATGACGGATCCTTAGCATAGTTGAAGCTCCGGCTTCCAGCTTGGATCAGGTCCGGGGTTCGATTCCCCGTGTCTCCATATTTTTGTCAATTTAGCAATGCCTTTTTTCTTTTACACAAAGCCAAAGCACGCCATATCTGTAATATATCCAGTCTACCAAGACACCATATCCGTTGGTCGTCCGTTCTCGTCTAATTCTACAGCTACAGGTGCAAACTCCCCCCTCTCATCTTCATCTTCCAAATCGTCAACTTCCAACGTAACTTCCTCGCCATCTTCCAAAGTAACCATCCCACTACGTAAATAATTCCCTTCAACCTCCCACTCTCGTTTCTCCAAAGTATCTCGTAATGAATCCCACGCATCCAAAACCGCCGCCGCATCCACCGCCGCCGGCCCGACTTCTCGTCTAGAATCTGCCGTCTCATTAGCTACCGTGCTAAGATTCTCGTGGAGTCGACGGCCGTAAACTGTTATAGCGAGAGTGAGGGAGCGGGTTGTGGCGGGGTGGTGGTCAATTAGGGAGTTATCGAGGAGACTCCCGTCGTAGTGGAATTGGGCGGATAGGGTTCGGAGGAATAGAGCTGTGAGTCGTGGACGAAGCGTTGCAAGACGGTGGGCTTTGAGGAGGACCTTGGAGACGATGAAAAACCACTGGTCAAGTGCCGAGTGATTCCCTAGATGTGCTGCCGCCAGAAAGACATACTGGAGTTCCCCTATTATATCAGTCTCGTTGGAGAGAGTGGATAGTTTCCGAAGAACATAATCTGTTGAGTCGAGAGCCGCAGCTGTAAGAGAAGCCCCATGAAGAGTAACGTCATACGGTTTATCCGTCGGCAGAAATGTAAACTTCATACTCCGAACAGACTGATCTCTCGCAACCTTTCCAAGTAACGCATCCAACTCAACCTCCCCCGTCGAAACAACATACCCCTCTGGAAGATCCGTCGTATGCCCAACCCAAACATCCATACCCTCCGACTTTCCCAGAATCCTCTCTAAAACGCTCCGCGAAAGACACTCTGTCAACTGACTCCATAAGCCTCCTGGAACCATAGCCTCCCTAGCATCAGCACCCTCTACAACCTCCCCCGACCGCTCATAATCCCATAGACCCTCCTCCGTCGGCGGGGGTGTCGCCGGTCTAGATGAATCCGCAAGGGGAGATAAAATCTCCAGGTCAGGATCCCATCGGACGATATGCCGCCGGGCATGTCCCGTGGTGACAATCCAGAGGGCCGAGCGAAGAGACCGCTCAGTTGCGGATACCCAGAGGAGATGGGTACCCGGTGGGATATTTTGGAGCCCGGAGAATGTGCGCGCGGTGAGTGATAATGCGTCGATACCTAGGAGGGCCTGACTGGGCATGTCCTTGAAATGGAGGACATCTCCGGGGATTCTCCCGTGGGTTAAGGCTGTCATTTCGTTATTTGGTGTATATATGTACGATGTCTTTTTCAGCCTTGTCTAGTCGCCAGCTGTAAATACCAGTCGCTAACTATTCACTAAATTTGTACTGGACTAAACTGCTAGTGGTTTGGCGGACAGAGATTTAGACTGCGGGGTAATACACCGTAGCGACAAACTAATCAAGACAGTCTTCAACGCCATAAAATGAGGATGTAAGCTTTGCAAACTATATTCACAATCCAGGAACAGGAGACAGATGAATTGTCAACATATAGTACTGATTCAACATATCGCGATGCATTCATTCACCTCAACCTAAACCCTATCCCATCAACCAAACCCTATAAAACGTCTTTCGGGGGTTATAAATATCACGTGCGCGGATACCTGCGCCCGACCATTTCGACCAGGATAAAGACGACAAGGCTCTACCAGTGATGTCATCATTGCGAAAAAGTCCCCAGCGCGAGCAACGATATCGAAAAAGCAGAGAGAAAGCAGCGAAATCGATTCCCCGAGTCGTGATCTCCCAATGGGGAAATCAAGCCCTATGTAGTATAGACCGAATGGTTTGGTGTATTAAATTTCTGGCTGCCCCAATTCCAACACACTAGATTAGAAACATTCACGCCCCATCATGTAAATAGTTCTACCCAAGAAGTTGACTAAGATTTTAGTAAATCCAATGTGTTTAAATTTTTACTTTGCAGTGTTGGAAGCGGTAGTCCATTGTTAGTGCTTGTTGTTGTACTATTTTACGTCTACCTGAACAGAGCGAACTATCAATACGACGGCTTTTTGTTAGTGCTTGGCCCGATGCAGCTTGTTCTTAGTAGGCGTCAAAGACCATGTGGTTCAGCGGGAACACCCGCCCAATAGTGAGTTTCTCGAAATTTTAGCTTGTAATTAGTTTGTATTTTCAATGACATCATTGCTATACAGTTCCATAAACAGTTATCCCGATTCAGTTTCTTCAACCTACCAAAGATCCCGAGGTCCATTCCCTAAACAGTTTTCATCGCCAACTCATTACGGCTTCCAATTATCTACACCCCTCATCCCCATAACTGAGACCTCCACGGAGAACTCACCCCAATCTCGCTTCCTATGTTGCCAATCGTCCGATCTTGGGGTCCTATCTATGTAGAACCGGCTTATCGATACTTACGACCACGGTTGTAAAATAAACACCTTCGTCTCAAAAAATCCTAGGCATAATTCGTTTTGTGAAAATTTCCATCGCCCCGCTTTCTATCCGGTCGTCCGGGAGCACGCAAGAAGACATATATACTGAGGTTCTCGATGAACGATGCTGTATATTGACGCTCTCTGGACAAGTAACTCGTTTGAATTTGCAGGGCAGTGTGGTGATGGACGAAAATACAAGCAAGTCTGTAGACCATGTACGGTGTAGAGCCTCGTTGTGTTTGTCACTAAGCCAAGAGGCTGGCAATACATAGGGCAATTTTCTTAGTATACTACACTATTCATTTTCTCCCTACTGTGGGGGTTAGCCTGAAGAACGACATCTCTCTGGCCAGTCTTTCCTAGGTGATATCATCAGGTAGTCGTCAAGGCAGAACACAAACAAGCCTCACGACAAACGGCATTAGCTGTTCACAGACGTGTCGATGTTACCATCAACTAGTATCGTTACACTAAAGTCATGTCCGACAACATTCACAACATCACAAAAAGACTAGTAAATTTTTAAAGAGTGTGAATTTTTTTTTTAAACGAGTGACTTTTAGTTTCTAAATCGACCGCTTCGCCGTTACCAGCTGTTGTCTATAGCGAACAAAAAACAAAAACGCGCTCAATACTCCCGGCATCTAATAAAAAGTCCTCATCATGACGATCAAACCTTCGGATCCAAAATAACCTACTAGAATCTTGGTGGGTAACCAGATCTCTGGGTTAAAAGTTTACTGGAGTGTCGATAGGATTCACTACTTCCCATGACACTCAGCATCACAAATCATTACATATATCCACTGAACCAGCTGGCCCAACAGCCAAGTAAGTAGAATGTAAGAGGATGTATATGTCATACTCAGTAAAAATTTGAGATAATCGGCTCTCTCGACGACAGAACAAACACTATCTGATTGACTGTTCCCCTTAAACGTCTATCCAAATAGGTTGTAAAAAAGCGTCGATTCGCACGAAGATCAATGGAAACGAACGTCACATGAGCCAGTGAGAAGAATCTCTCAATCAAGTAGACAGTAAGTCCGATCAAGTCGTAGAGGTAAGCCGGGGAAAACGAAAACAGAATAAAAGACAAAAACCATCCAAATGCAAACCAGAAAATAATACAAGATATCAACTCAATGTGTCCATGCCGAAGAGATATGGATCCCAAGTCGTGATTCTTAACCAAAAAACAAAGTGCCTCCCAAATGCAAACAAACCAAGCCAAAAACACCAGTGACCAGATACATGATGGGTTGTGTTATCCCATGGCAGAAAACAGAAGACGTGCAAAATAAAATCGAACAATGCAAAGTGAGGCGCAACCCCCTCATGTCGCGCCGAAATAAAACAATGGAAGTGGGTAATTCAAGTAGAATCACGGCCACTTGACAGAACCACCTAGAGTTGAGGGCTCTCTAGTAGTTCACGGTAAAGATGTACAATCTTTAGTAGTGGTGGCTCTGGCCGGAAGAACCAGTGCCGTTACCAGCGGGAGCGTTGTTATCAGAGCCCTCAGTTTGGTAAGGGAAGCTGTTGTAACCGGCGCTGTGCTGGTAGGTAGAAGTGTACTCAGGCATGGCTCCAGAGGGGGGAGGGGGGTAGGAGCTGTAGCCGGCGCTGGGGTAGCTGGTAGCGGTAGGCGAGTTATAGTTGGCACCATACGAGCCAGCAGAGGCAGCGGAGTACGAAGTGGCACCACCGTAAGTCACAGTAGGGTAGGTGCTCATGGCATAGGCGTTGGGTGTAGCAACAGACGTGGGGGCAGCGGGAAGAGGCATCTGCTGAGTGGTTGTGGGGGACTGGCTGGAGGTAGCACGCGATTGACGTTCGGCAGCCTCCTTACGAGCAGCCTCCTGGGCCTTCTTCTTGAGCTTCCACTCCTTGCGAATCTCCTTGAACTCCTCAGGGTGACGCTTTTCTCCGTGGTTTTGCATAGTCACATGAGCGTTCAAGTGGTTTAGTGTGCCGTAGGCCTTCTCGCACCCTTGCCATCCACATTGATACATGCGCTCGATTTCTTCGTAGCGACGACGAGGGCGCTTGTGTTGGACTTGACCGGGAAGGGGGACGAAGGAGTAGTGGGGAACTTCCATTACCTGCAAGAGAAGAGTTATTAGCGATTGTAATGTGAGAGTACGTAAGTAGCAGAGAGTGTCTTCAACTTACCTGACCATTGCTAGGGGGAGCAGGTCTGGTGCTACGAGGGACACCAGTGTTACCTACACCCATGGGGCTGTGGTGATCAACGGGGTAGTTCCAGCCGGCCTGAGTGCGATAAAGCTGGCTTCCGTTGGAATAGCCCATATCATTGTGGTAAGCACCACCAGCTCCGGTAGTGTAGTTAGCTTGAGGCGCGGCCTGTGAGTATTGGGCACCGTAGTAAGGGTTACTCCCAGCGGCGGGAGACGGAACACCACCAACAGATGGGTTGGGAGTCAAGTGATCTAGAGAAGAAAGTGACGTTAGAGATTGAATGATGGGAGATCTTGTTAAGTGAAGTATACTTACGAGCTGAGGGGACCGGAGAGTTGCTGGGGTTGCTGTTTAACTGGCCGTAACGATGTCCTACATCGTAAGGAACTTGGCGACCAGCACTGGCGACAGTAGGGGTTCCGGCAGAGTGAGAACCAGGAGCACTACCGTTGACCTGAGGAGCTCCGGGGTAAATAGCAAGCTCCGGGCGCATGTTGTCAGAGCCGTTGGGGAGAGGCTGGCTGCCTGAGTCGTACTCGTTATTCTGGCGGTCCATTCTGTCGCGAGGGCAGAGGTATAAGGATGATGTAAAGACGGCGAAGGTAAGAATAGCGCAGTCGACAAAGTGATGATAGTTTCAAGAAACCTGAAACTAAGCAACAAACACAAAAGGCTATAAAAGCGGCGCGTTTGGAAGTTGCAGAAAGCGGGGGGATGATCAAATGTAGTTGGTGGGCAACAGCCAGATACAAAAATGGCGATAAAAGGTTGGTTGAATGGACGTTGCAGGAAGGTGCAAACGACGAACTGTGTGACGTTGTGCTGTGGGATCAACCACAAGTGTGTAAAGCAAAAAAATGACACCAAAGTAGAGAACAAGAAAGGAATTCCGACCAGACCTGCGGAAGAAGACGAAAAGGAAAAAAATAAAAAAGGCGAAGAAGAAAGAAGAAGCTGGGGGTTTATTTTTTTTTTTTGTGATTTTTTGTCGATTTTCAATTTTTTTGTCGGTTTTGTGTGTGATTTTTTTTGTAGCTCAAAGTATACACTGGCTAGAAAACTAACCAGGGTATTATATCACTTTTTTTGGTGGTGCGAAACGTTTAGACAGCGACTTAGTCGAGTATAGTATAGTCGAAAATGTTGATGTCGTCAAGTTCGATGATGATGTTGTTGTATGTGAAGTTGAATAGAAAGTTGACTTGAATCCAAAAAGACGATGGATTGAAGAATTTGTGAAGACGAATTGCAAAAAAAAGATATTTTGACTTGGTCCAAAAAAAGATCAAGATTCAATTCAAGAAGACTACGAGGAAATATGGCTTCTTAAATATTCTCGATTTTCAGGAAACTTGATAAAAATCAGTGGGGACTGATTTTGGGGTGTGTCTATAAAAAAGAGACTGTTATTCTAACCAGGGATTTTCAGATCCATGGGTATCTTGTATCTTCAGTGGTTAAGTCCACTGAACAGAGGGTGTGTAATTCGAAGTTAGTGGTTAATAAATTCAATAAATTTAATAAATAAAGATAAAATGGACTCTTTAATGTTCACTGATCTGGTTTTACCTCAACTCTCGGTGTGAACATTTTCCAAGATTCCGAATGAGATTCGCCATACTTCTACTCCGTTTTCAAACTGTTCTCTTAAACATTCTTTAATATAGAAATCCCATTTAATAGGTCATGATCATGAATCAGTAGAATAGACATGTTCACCGTGCTCACGGCCATACTCGGGTGTAAAAAAAAACAAGTTACATTTATCCCTTTTCTTTTTTATGACCTTCAGCTGTACGCAATTCAATGGGTGTATGTATGTATACAGTATTAACGACGTAAAGTTAACACAGTACCGTCTTCTGCCATGCGTTGTTGGTCCAATTGAACATGTTATTCAGGCCTCATCTTTACTGACTGACCCTTCTATATATACAACAAAATAGAACACATCAGTGATGAGTACCGAGATTGACATCTGACTTCTGCCCACCTTCAAATTCATACACACAACTACCGTCTGCCAAATCGTAGTCTACCAGTTTTCAAATCGACGGTACTCTCTATGCATGTTCTTTCTTTTCCCCCGAATGTCCATTGTTTGCATACTTCGCTCAGACCATTTGAACGTCCATAATACTCATGGTAGGGTTACATTGAAAACGGGGTACTCTCCCGGGCCAGCGGTGATCGACAAGTCATGGCAGGTTTGGGTTAATGCTGCTGCACTGTGATGGCTACACCATGACAACAACAATTTGATGATTAACTTGTGTGTATACTTTAACATCTCATTATCTGTAAATGTGTGAATCAAACTGAAGATTCAAACTTGAGAATTTTTTATCTCTAGCATAAATAGGGTTAAGAATGAAAGTTCTCCACTGTCTATCGAGTCCAGTGACACCCCCAAAAAAATCAATTAATTTTGTTTACAAAATCAATGACGAAAGCGGAAGTCCTCTTCAATCAAAAAAGGACCCCCTCTCTCTCCTCCAAAAAGGAACACACGGGGTTCCCAACGGGACGGAACGGAACTGAATCATCTTCCTCTTCGTCTTCGCTTGTAAGAAATCCATTTCTGGAACTCACGTTGACCCTCTATACAGTCCTCATTTCAGGATGTCGTCATTTATACAACGACAGGGGTGCCATATTCGGTACAACTTTTTTTCTCAGCATCGTCAAGTTATCTATATAAACATTTTGATATGTATCTCTACGTTTTTTTCAACCACCGCTATTTTTTTTAAAAAAATGACAGTAGTTTGATACATTCTAGTAGTCCCATGGCTTTAGTTATGAGTTTGTTCTCAGGTACTTACACAGACATAGTATAGTGCATACTGTCACCTACTTCCTCCACCTACTGAACGCACTATATCACGGACTAAAAATCAAGTGTAGACACGACGTCATTGTATTTCCAATTCTACCATGCATATGTTGTCTTAAGCCTAAAAAAGAAAAAATGCAGGTTTCCTTATTTTCCAAGCCATGTCTACAATGTATCCACGTTTGAGACGTCCCTGTTCTGTTCTCCAGTTTCCGTCTTCATGTCTAATATGTACATACATCTGCATGTCTTGTTTCGACGTTCTAGGTTCCTTTAACTGGGTGTGAGTCCAGACCGAGGCTGGTCTACCCGGAACTCGGTTTTATTTCTTTTTTCTTTAGACATCTTTCGGGTTGCTGCTACGGCTAGAGCGATAAGGGTATGTCCAAGTGAGACATTGCAGAGTTGGAAATTTTAGTAAGCCACATGACGTTATGGTGAGTATTCCGCTTTTCATATTCGGAGTTCTGATGCATTGGGAAACATCAGCTGTCTATACGACAGTAATGAATAGAAAAAACCACATTTGAAACTGATACGGGGATGTATACCAAATATCAAACCGTAATTCTCTATAGAGTCATTCGACTACTATAACTAATCGCCACAGCGTGATTCCGGACAACCCGAAAAGTAAAGATACCCTAGAAACCAATATCAAACTAAACCAACCAACCAACTGTTACCAAACCGGCAAGTGGGAGCCTCAAAAACCAGCCATTGGCACACAACCGAGTGGTCAGATATCATATATATGCATGGCGTTGACGATCGTTGTTTTGCCCAGTACAAGTTCTTGTCTACATGTGGAAATCCGTCGTCCACAACCACCACCCTGTCCTTGAAATCCAAGATCTACAACGGCTCGACCGCCAAGTTCGGCCGTCTGTAACTCCGTACATATTCATATCACCCAGCCCGAAACAAGCACGTCCATACAAGCTCATCATCGTCGGCGAAAATCTCCGAACACCCACCCACGATTTCGATACCGCCAGAACCCCTCACCTCACTATACACCTTTTTTCCAAGCGTTCCATGACGATCCATAACTCCCACGGTCTGTGACCCAAGTCAACCAGCCAACCTAAGCCAACCCAAGTAGTCTGAACTGAACGGACTCGTCCAACAACGTCCTTGCACACACCCCTCCCTTACGTCTTTTCTCCCTTGACCTTGACAAGAACAAGCGTAAGCGTATGCCTTGATGTGTATTGGTGGGTGGGTGCAACCCGCTTGACTGTGCCACTTGTCGTCCACCTTTCAAATGCGGCACAGTCGCGGTGATTTCTCTCGTTGGACAACAACCAAGACGACAACAGCCCGTGACAAATAAACAATAACGAATGCCCTTGTCCTCGTTCTATACGCTATGGCCACGACGGGCCCCCTTCACCGGCCATGACTACTCTGTTATTTGACAGCTCGCGACGCGAACGAAGCAAAGAAAAAAAAAATGGGGTTGAAGCTTCTTGCGCGTATGTGCAACCAGAGCTCTATGTTTGTTTGACCCACGGGTGATCCGTACACTGGCTTTTCTTCTGTCGTATCCTATTGTGTGGGAAGCAACAGCGTCGTAAACAATCCCGGAGTATTGTGCAAAGACACAAACTATCAGTCCCGTCTCCACGGGCTGGATATCACGAAATCCAACTGGCAGAAGCAGTGGCCTGACTCTGGCTACCATAAACCCTGGTCTCGGTACCCGTAATGCGTAATGTGGACCACACCTGTAGTAGCTGTCATGCAATCCTCCTGCAATTCGACGACAAATTTCCTTTGGCGAACCTTGGACCATGCCGGACTCGGTGTGAATGTGCCATGTATACATATGTACATCCAATGTATCTATAGTACAACACATGTCGTGTATGGTGTGGCCGAAATTTGCAACCAACAGAATACACTGTTGAAACCGTGAGAGTCTGGTTTATGTAGAAAGCTTACGACGAGCTGCTACATGCACGGGTTCATCCATGTACCAACTGCAGCTCATGCCCAGAAGGTTTTAGCGATCCCACTCGGACCTCCTTGCTTTGAGCCCCAGAAACCAGCCAACAGCTTTCCAAGCCCCCCACCAAAGAGACTGTAGAAACAAGACAATTGCAAGCGAAACGTGACTGAGTACAGTACTACTACACCGGAGTATTCGGGTGCTTAACGAGGGAACTAAAGTGCTGAATCAAAGGGTTGGTGTATGTGTGTGGCGAATATAGGGTCTACCACAGCTCAGTTGGTTCTGTGCCGCCACTGTGATGAAATGCACAGTCACATCTCAAGGCAGGGACAAATCAAATTGTTTGGAGTTCGTATCGTATCGTGACTATGAGGAGCACGAGGAATAGAACCTTTTTTGATGGATTCCGCGTCCGAGTTACTGGGCCAAGTAAAGTCACTTGGCCATAAAGCTATGGCAGGCTGGTATTAAGCGAGTTCTTTCTACACCAATGATGTGAAAGATGTGTCTATAGCTGAGAAATCTATGACGGAGTTGATGTTCCTGTTGGAAGTTACGAGTGCATGTGCATATGTACAATGATATAGATGATGATGCGTTTTTCCGAGTTAATCGTCGGTTGATGGTACTCTTAGTCTTCCTCTTTCCCCTCTACCCACGTAAACGAAAGAAAGAGAGAGAGAGAGAGGAAGAAAAGAAAAAAAAAGCTCAGACATCTTCTTTTTTGGCCCCCCCATGCCCTGGTACTCCTTCCATGTTTTTTTTTGAAGGGGGGCGTGAGAATGAATGCAAACGGTAACAAACCGGGATCATCACCTTCCACCACGCTTCTCCTCGTTGGTGGTCGTCCCCTTCTTCACGTCAGGGCTCACTAGGCGCCTGCGCACGATGTTTCTTGGGATAACGTGCGGGCCGCTTGTAGTGTCCTTGCTAGCTGCATAAGTTGGCAGCGAACCCATCGTCATTGCTCCTACAGCTATCCCAACCAACTAAATGGTGGCTACTGCTCTTTTTTTTTTTTTTTNTTGGAGGTGCCTGTCAGAGGCTAGTGCGCGTTACATTGTGCGGGAGTTTGGCGCTGGTAGTGCGGGACAATAGCTGGAGCTTGGGGATTTTTTGTTCGGCTTCCTTTTTTTCTGCACACACACGGCATGGGATGATGGATGGACTGGCGTTGGGCTGGCGCGGACTGATGTTTTGGTGTGGGGGGACAATGGCGGATTAGATCGTGAACTAAGACGACTGGTTTGTCTGTGTTTTTGGGACGGTGCGATCCTTGAGCTGAAGTTAGTTTGAACATGTAAGCTTCCTTTTTGGTGTAAGTGTTAGCTATATCGAGATATAGTGCAGTTTTAACCAGAAACCAAACACTTGACTAGTATGGTTGACAGGATAAAAAGCAACACTACGGGTCCTAAAACCGTGACCATTTCTGTTTATAGAACTGATATGCAGAGCCCCCCCATCAACCATGTATTCTACAAAATGTGATGTGCTAACTCTTTGACCTGCCATTTTCTCTTCTCTTCCATACAACGGCGGTTCATCGCCAGGCCGGAGGTAAGAAATGATGGCGCGGCTAAAGCACGGGTGAATTCGGTGTTTTCTGGAACACTTACTCGGCTATCTACCCTCGAAAAGAGAAACAAGTCCGGTGGCGTCATGTGCGGTGATGGGTCTGTATCTGTGACATGACACGCAACCGAAATATATTGTACTGGGGATGACATTTCTGTAGATGAAGTTATAGACAACCTCGTGTTTTGTCTGTCTGACAGGGCAACAAAGGTGTGTAGAAACAAAGTTCAAGTCTTACCTAGACTGTATGTGCAACCGGTTTGGTTTTCTCTTCATGTTTTGGTGGGAGTGACTTGCTTGTCTTAGTGAAGGAGGGGGGCTTGTTCTATGTTACACCATTAGACCGGATGGTTTGTCAAGATGCGCCTTCTCTTTTTAATGTATCTGATAGGGCAGAGAAGTCTTAAACAAGGCCGTGATTCGGTGTGACGAAGGACGAACGACAATCCGTGATTATGTGGAACATTGGTTGTACGAGTCTATAAGGGTTTGCTTTAGTGAATACAAGATTTGTACTATGGTGACGTGTGTGTATACCTTTCTTCTTCTTGTTCAATTTTTTTTTCTCTCTTTCTTTTTTTGCACATTCTCTCAAGTCGTATAGGAAGTGGCACACGCAGGTCAACCAAAGACATTCAAAATGGTGGCGTTTCAGACAGCCAAGGCTCTTGTTTGTGACGAGGTTGATTTGTGGATGTGACGAGCTGACTCGGGGCATTGCTCTCTTTCTTTTTTCTTTGGGAATTGTCTCAGAGATGTTTTTCGGGGATTGCCTAGAGGGCTGAGCATTTTGTCCTTATTTGGATTGCCACACAACGTCATAGGCCTGGATATGGATAGTGACGATTACTCTTTCTTCTTCGGAACCGGCTGTCGGCCACGGAGACTAACCGCAGAAAGAAACAAAAAAAAAGGAAAGGGCGTGTGTATGTGGGTATACAGTGCGCGCAACGTGGAGGAATGTCTCGTCTGTAGAACCAGACTAGACGGCCAGTAGCCAGGAACTCACATGCATCTTCACCCACCAACTGTAGACGTTTCGAGTCAACTAGCGTTTGTTAAGAAATGAGAAATGCGAATCATTGCTTAATCAAGGCATGTTGTGTGAGGGTCTGGGAGTGCACATGCAACAAGGTAAGGGGGGGTCCACGGTTCACTGATTTTCATCGGCCTTGTAAGCTAGAAGCTTCTTGTGATGTGAGTGTTTTCTCTCGGGGGATTTGACGTGTCAGACAAAGTACATGTTGGGCAAAAGTTTGGTCAGATTTGAGTATGATTCAAAGTGATGAGAGCATGTTTCGATCTAGTGCTAATCGTAACGGAATGTATAGAATCGAGGGCTTATTCGGAGTCGACTTACCGACGACATAATTGCAGATCAAAGGGACAGACTTCTTTGTGAGTCAATATTTGTAATATGCGGCGACACGTATATAGATATGGATTTCCGGATAGGTGGAGTATCTTCAGTTCAGGGATCCCTTTACAGATGACAGTTTTACGGTGAGCCATGAGTATTTTTGCCCTTTTTCGGTGTACATACATACATATGTACACATACTGTAGATGGGCACATGTGTAATAGGCAGTTCAGTTCACTGTTTCTCAACCTTTACTATACACCCTTTCTACTTTCGGAGTAATATCAGTGGCTGCAGCGGCGAGCACCGATATCAAGCAACGACTTGACTGCTTGGACCCTCATGATTTCCGTCAATTTCGCGGCTTGTCAAGCTGGCTGTGGAGAAGACGAACATGGGTCTGTAGTGTTGGGGTCATTGCATGTGTATGTGAGACGGCATAATAGAGGACTGTGCTTCTTAGGTGGACAGTTCTGACAGTTTGGAGGGAAGCCAAAAAAGAAGGGCGCATTGAGAATTAGGTGGTATAACAGATCAGTGTTATATCTGTTTGACGTTTGGGCTAATATTCTAGGACAAAAATGAAGCTAGCGATGAAGGTTACTTTTGACTTGATCTTCTAGAAGCTTTCTAAGTTGAGCAAAAGACGAGATAGTGGCGTCGTTTCAAGCGTCAATGGACAAACAAGAAACACATGGGCCAAGTTAAAAGAGTACTTAAAACCACCATGTGTGTATGGTACATTTACATCTACACAACTGTTCAAAAAGACGTTTAGACAAAGTCCCGGCCGAGGACTATTCCCACGTCGATCATTTTCCCCAGGCTTAGCATTTCCACTAAGCGCATTGTCATACACACATAGCTTGGCCATCTACAATATGCACACTAAAAGCATGTCAAGCCGCAATCCCAAGAGACAAGCAGTGGCCCTAAAACAAGCCCATCAACCTATTCAGGACAAGCAAGACATCAAACAGGAAATGGTGGCTTGTCCCCCCCACGCTGCCAGACGGGTTTTAGTCTGGTCACTAAGAAGTCGGCAATCTCTACACTGGAAGTAGCTTGGACTTGGTCTTGCTTTTTTTTCGAGCGTAGAATGGTTTGGCGGCGAGCTAGAAGTACAGATTGTGTGGCTTGATCGGGAAGACGGGACGGAAAAGCACTACTTGGTGCTGGTGCTGGTGTTGGTGGCATTTTTAGAGAGGGGTTTGCATTGTAAAATGTCAGTCTAAGTTTCTACTTTGAGAATGGCGTCTGTTGGTGGCTGCAGATTGTCTGAGAAGGGTTGTCCCGGAAAGGAAAACCTCACGGCAACCATGAATGATGAAGAACCCCGCAAGCTACTGACGAAAAGGACCTTTGATTCTATCGGGGAAGAGCGGGAAGAATGTAAAAAGGGAGGCGGAACTGTAAAGTCAATGAAAGCGAACAGCTGGCAATAGAACTGGCTGGCGGACTGGCAGGATAGAGGGATTTTGGCCACTGATCTTCGGCGATAAGTATTGACGAATGACGGCGAACAAGATAACACCCAAAAGCTTCACGGAGATAGCGTGTCTAGAGTAGTCAAGCGAGATATGGACAGTACATAGGCGTCGACTCAGAAGGGTTTGTCCTTGTAGTGGGGTTAAACAAAGAGGGGGTTTCCTGTACGGCTATGGACAGTAGCTTTGGAGAATTTGTCTCACTGGGACTGTAGAAACAGGGGATATGGTGGTTGACGATGCACGCAGCGTGGTCATTCCTTTGACGGCTTCGCCAACAAGCCCACCAGTCAATCTGCCATTCAAGTGGCCAAACCAGTGAGTGACGTTCAGCTGATCTCGTTTTATTGGATGATTCGGCCCTCGCGAGGGAAGCGAAGGGAGTGGTCTAGTAGTCGAGGAAGGGAGAAAGACAGACAGAAAGAGAGAGAGAGAGAGAGTCCCAAAGAAAGATAGTATGGACTCGATTTGTCACAGTTTCTTACTTTGGATTCGACGTTGGATGTCGGCGGATTTGGAGTGGTTCTGGAGAGAAGAATATCCACGAGAACCACGAGTTCAGTGTTCGGATGTGCTAAATTAGCGGCCGACTCAACCACTGGGGCGCATGCAAGCGATTGTGAACCTGGATTTTGAGCCTGGTCAAAGACGTCATCAAGATTATAGGTTGTTTGAGATGTGATATATAGAAAGTAACAATCAGTTTATATAGTTCATTCTTGTGTATACAAAACCAACAACTACATACGTATTCTCTATATCTCTCTATGCACGTCTTCCCATACCAAATCCTGTGGCTATGGTTATATCCTGTTCTCCTCACCAAAAAAGCAACTTCCAAACTCCCGTTTCCAGAAATTCCCAAACTATATCCTTCCCAATCGGGTAATCCCAAGTCTAGGGGAGGGAGGGAG